>JAJTUV010001665.1:0-274794 GCA_021653895.1 Mastomys natalensis
TTGGGTTATTTGATTTTTTAGAGTCTACCTTCTTGTGTTCTTTTTATATTTTGGATACTATTCCTCTATCAGATGTAGGGCTAGTGAAGATTTTCCTAATCTGTAGCTGCTGTTTAATCATGGGAGGCAGAGGGAAGAAGGGAGGTACCTAGATGCAAGATTGGAGGGGGAGGGGTAAAGGAAGAGAGGATTAGGTATGGGGATAGAAAGGCTTAAAGACCAAAGAAAATTAGTGGAAATATGCAGCTAAATGTCTAAGAAGTCTCAGAATCCTGGGATGGGGGAAAGTCCAAGGACTCAACTGGTTACTTAGCCAAAATGTCCAACACTGTGGATATGGATCCTGAAGAGACTACCTCCAGAAGTTAGACAGGACCCCCGGTGGCTTGATGGACACACCAACTCACCTACACAACTTTCTACCCAGAATTGCTCCTATCTAAAAGAAATATAGGAGTATTTTGTTCCCCCTTCTCAGAAGGACGAAGCATCCACACATGTCATGTGTAATATACATTACATATATTTCATATGTAACGTTTTCTGCTTTTCATAATTAATTGGGCTCTTTTAATTGCCCGATTGAGGAGAAGTGGTTGCACCTGTCTTGTTGGGGAACAGACTACAACCAACCATAAAGTCTAGAAATTGTATAGGAGTCTTCAATGGATTAAAGGAAGTATTTTACAAGGACTGATGCCCACAGAAAGTTAAGTCTATATAAAGGGGAAAGATGGAAGTTCCTAGTAGCAGCTTTAGTCATTTTACTCCAGAAAAAAATCCTATCATTTCACTTCCCTGATTTTAAATCTCTACTTGGTGGAACAGAAAAACATGTGTTTGGGTTTTGTTTTAAATTCCCCAGAAAGTGTAATCATTTGTAAGTGTCTCTCTCTGGCCTTAGCAAACAATTATTTTTTTTTTTTTAATTCAGATAGAACCTATCACAGCTACCCATAGCTGATCAATTGAAGAGTGTAAATGTCCAGTACCTCTGGAATGTAATGAATACATCTAATGCTCATGGAACTTCATGGCAGAGGAGGCAGAAAAAAAATTAAGGGTGCAAGTATCAGGATACCAGATGCAAGAATTAATGTCTTCTATATATAACAGGGAAACTATACACACTAAATCTCAATAATATGGTTGCCTAAACAAGACATGTACTATGACACTACCACTAGACATGCCAACATGGATAGGGTGCTTTCACAAAAATTAAGTCATAGATGAAGAATTAATGGCCATTAGCTGATAAGAAAGAGTGAATGAGTGTTCATTTGGGATGAATACTAGTGTATATGAGCAAAATCAATTCAGTTATATTATGCTTCAGTGTGCATAACTGTGTGTGTTTGTTGTGATGATGATGAGGAGGAGGATGACAACGATGATGATGATAGAAATGGTCATGGATTTGAGGGGATAGGGAATATTCAATTAGTAAGAGAGTGGAAAGAAAGGGAGTCAATATAGTAGTTTGTATGAAATTGTCAAAGAAATAAAATTTTAAAGATAAACCATGAATTTTAAAACAAAGCAACTGCATAGGGCTTTATGAATTTAATTATCCTTTTGAGGTAGAAAGTTTAGTATATTTATTATTATTACTTTTATTTATTATAGTCCAGTTCTTATACCCCTCCTGATCTGCCCTCCTACAGTTCCTCTTTCCATTCCTCCTCTCCCCTACTATCTTCAAGAAGATGTGCCCCCCAGCAGTCCTCCCAACTCCATGTGGCCTCAATTCTCTCCAGGGTTAGGCATGTCTTCTCCCACTGAGGCCAGACCTGGCAGTCCTCTGCTGTATATGTGTCTGTCAGGGGCCTCAGACCAGCTAATATATGCTGCCTGTTTGGTGGCTCATTGTCTTAGTTATCTCAGAGGTCCAGGTTAGTTGAGACTGCTAGTCTTCGTATAGGGCTGACCTCCTCCTCAGCTTCTTCCAGCCTTTTCCTAATTCAGTCCCAGGGGTCTCTGACTTCATTCCAATGGTTGGGTGTAAGTATCTACATCTGTCTCAGTCATTCTTTAGATGAGGAAAGAATGGTAATATTGTCTTTACAATTTTAGATTGCCAATTACGCTTGCACAGCCACATTGCCACTCTATTCATAAATTCACAATAGCTAGGAAATGGAAAAACTTAAATGTCTTTCAACTGATGAATGAAAAATGAATATATTGAATGTGTGTATGTGTGTGTGTGTTATACTATTCATCTGCAATGAGAAATGAAATTATGTACTTTACAAGCAAAAAAAAAAAAATTAGACTTAGAAACAATTATATTGGTTGAGATTCCCCAAACCGAGACAGACAAATGTCACGTTTTCACTTACTGAGACTTCTAAATTCAGATCTTCAAATGTGAATACATACCATGAAGTAACTGAAAAAAAACAAGAAAACTAAAATGGAGTTATTTCTGTGGTAGGTGATTAGGAAAGCAGAGAGGGGAGTATAGCAGGACACAAGTGACATGATTGGGGAAAGAGAAGGGTACTCTAATTAGGAAGAGGAAAGGATACACAGAAGAAGCAAGTTGGAGATAAAAGAAAAGGGAGGGTATCTGGGAAAGTTGCTAAAAATCATACTGTTAATTATTTTCAAAAAGGAAGGAAAGAAGAAAGAAAGGAATGAACAAATGAACAAATTAATGAAGGAG
The DNA here is from genome assembly GCA_021653895.1 of Mastomys natalensis. NCBI lineage: Eukaryota > Metazoa > Chordata > Mammalia > Rodentia > Muridae > Mastomys > Mastomys natalensis. The sequence goes on from JAJTUV010001665.1 coordinate 2,672, forward strand.
GGAAGGAGGGAGGCAGGGAGGGAAGAAGGGAGGGAAGAAGTTATTCAGTTATTTGATTTATATTTCTTTCATCTATATATGAAATATTAACATATATACTGTAGTAAATCACTTTAACTCTTTTGTGATGATCCACAGTTCTATTTTTCCATCTCAGTATTCCATCCCTTATTTCTCAAAAGATCATCTCTCCCAAGTGTCTTCATTATTACATATGCTATTTCTACTTCCACTCCTTCCCTACCTCCCGTTCTCTTTCACTATAACTTACCTATGTGGATTTAAAGATTTTTGAATGTTTTTGTAAGACTTAAAACATAATATTTAATTATGAGAGAATATATCACATTTGTCTTTAGGTTTCTGGGTACCTCACTCAGGGTGATTTTTCTTCAAATTTCATCCATTTACCTGTGAGTTCCATAATTTTTTTTAACAGCTGACTTATAATTCCATTATGTAAATATATTACAATCTCATTGATTTACTACTTTGCTATCATTTGTTTATGGATCTGTGTAATCCTGATTAGGGGAAGATGAAATCTCAAAGTTATTTTGACTAAGGATGCTGATTATTTAAGTTAAACCAGCATTTGAATGGCCATTTCTGGGTCATTGGAGGAAGCAATTTATAATTGAATACACAGAGATAAGTAGGTGAGAAGCCATGGAAATTAGAGCTAAGCAAGACAATAGAAGGATTACTATTCAAAGTTTAACCATTGAAGGAAAGTAGGAAATTTCATGAGACATGCAACTAAAGGAGATACTAAGCCCTTATGCCAAGCTTAAACAGTGTACTCACAGTGCCATCTAGCTTTCAACAGAAAGATTGATTGATGGAAACCTTTACAAAAGGGAACAGGAAAAGGAAGAGGGGAACATGACCTAATATTGGAGGTTGGACAAAAAGATTGAAGCCCTGAGGGCCAGCAGAAAGAGTGGAAACAGACAACCAACTGCCATATTGATTTCCAAGTGTCTGTACAAGTATGCCCTCCAACTTGCAATGGAGAATTAGTCCCCTTTGTTCCACATCCTAACCAGCATAAGCTGTCCCTTTTATTTTTTATCATAACCATTCAGTCAATATAAGTTGAAATCACAGAGTCTTTTTTATTTGCATTATCCTGATAGCTAAGAATGTTGAACATTCTTGTATGAAAAAGACTTTATTTCAAGTTTCTTAGTTAAATAAATGTCAATAATCTCAATATATGCACACTGAACTTGAAAGAAATATTATCAAGAAAGAAATTTAAAACCATAAAATTCTTTTTTATCTCTTCTGTAAGTTTACTATCTACAGACCTGGTTCTGCTTCTGCCAAGAGGGTATACAGCAACCATTGTGTATCAGACTGAACTAGAAGTAATAAAGTTTATCTGGCCCAGGTGGTTTAGATAGAAACTTGGTTGATATGAGTACAGGAGAAATAGCCTCCTCAGGGATGATTTTCAGTGAAACATCTCTTCTTTAATTGGGGGTAACAAGGATTACATATGCTTTGTGGAGAAGGTAAAAGTTTCAGAAAATACACATCATTGTCTGGGTCTGAAGTGCTGGAAATGCTTCAGGGGCCTAAAAAGAGTTCTAGGTGCTTACTGGACATGTCCTCATAGCAAGAGAGGGCATTTGATCTGTAGTTTGTCCACCACCTACTTGACTACAAGAGGTAGGGTCATAAGACCTATATGCAATGGTACCTCTATTACACAACAAGGTAATAGAGATGATCAATTGGACCTTTGTCTCCCCCATTATTTAGCAATTTTATTTAAATTGTATTCATATGCATATATTATTAAAGGGTCTGCTGTTTCCAAACTAACCATCAAATAGACCTTAATTTGAGCTGTCTATCCCCATATCTCTCCTCTACTCATTTCTTCACTCATGATCACTACTTGTTCCTTCCCTTTCAGCCCCCATCCCATCCATGCATATCAATTTACTCTAGTTCCATTTCCTAAGGAGACCTATCTATTATTCTTTGACCCATACTATAAACCCAATCTCTCTGGTTCCATAGACAGTACATTGACTTAACAGCTAATGTCCTCATATAAGCAAATAGATAACATATTTGTCTTGGTGCTCTGGGCTACCTAATTCAGTATGATGTTTCCTAGTTCCATTCATTTTACATGTAAATTTATTATTTCTTTCTTTCAAATACTGAATTTTTCAAACAAGAAAACGTAAATGGAAGTTACCATGTTAACTGTGACCTGTAATCCTATGTTGGAAGAGATGAACTGGGAGTGCCTGTCTGAGGACATTTTAGATTTCACTAGTTAGAAGGAACCCTACACTTCAATTTTGGACTATGTATCAAAAATCACCAAAAGAACTGAGTTTATATCGTCAGAGAAATAAACAAAAAATAATTTATCTTATACATAAGTGGAGGAAAATATATAGTAATCATTTCATTTTACAGGCTTGAACCAAAGGATGGTACATATCAAATCAAATGATTTTATTCTTTTCAAAACCATTGAGACATAGAGATGTACCTCAAATAGAATGTAAGCCCAGTATGTTACAGTTCCTGAGTTGAAACCCCAATGTCTCAAAGAAAAATTAATTTGACTCACCAGTGAGTTGGCAGAGTAAGTAAAATGAACTACAGTCAAGCCTAAAAACCAGAGTTCTATCCAGGAAGGCATCAGAGTAAAAGTAGAGAATTGACTCCCACAAGTTTTCCTGTGCCAATGGAAATGTATCCTGCAAAGAGTCATTTAATTACATTTTAATACCTAAAGATGAATGAATATGGAATCTGTATTTGTTTTTGAATTGCTAATATTTGAAAATAGATTTTCAGACAATATAATTCTTCTTATTTTGTCCTCCCTGATTGTTTCTACCTCCACAATGATGTAACTCCTCATGTTTTCCACCTGCCCCTTAGAAAACATACAAGCAAATTCAAAGAAAAAAAAAAAAACTAACCTGGATAAAACAAAACCAACAACTACAGGAATCAGAGAAAACACACAAACCACATAGACACACAGAGATACATGATGACAAAGAAAAGCCCATAAAAGAACTAAATTGGGAGTCATAATGTATAAGAAAATTACCAACATGGTTAAAAATACAGTATATTATGAATCAAAAATAATTATTCAAAATTACCATTGATTTATATAAGTTGTCTTTTTATTGCCTGGAATGAAGCCTGTGCTTGTGTGTGGATTCTACTCCTAATGAGACAGTACTGGACCAAACCAGTTTTTTATTTTGGATAATTTGTCAAATAAAGAGAGCTTCTTTTTTTTTTTATTGGAAATTTTTTATTGGAAAATTTTTTTTTTTTTACATTTCAGATGTTCTCTCCTTACCCCATTTCCCCCCTCCCTCCCAGGAACTCACTATCCCTTCCCCCCTCCTCCTGCCTCCACGTTGGTGTACCCCCACCCACCCTCCCCTGTACCTCACCTCCCCACCCTCGAGTACCCCCCCCCACGATGTCCAGCCTTCCTGGGACCAAGGATCTCTTCTCCCACTTATATATAGCTCCCTTGCCTATATAGCTGGAGCCATGGGTCCCTCCCTAAGCACTCCCAGGCTGGTAGTTTAGACCCTGGGGGCTCTGGTTGGTTGGGATTGTTGCTTTCCTCATGGTGACTCGAATCCTCTCAACTCCTTCAGCCTTCACTCTATCTTCTCTGTTGGGAACTCCATGCTCAGTTTAATGGTTAGCTGTGAGCATCTGCCTCTGAGTATGTCATATAAAGAGAGCTTCTTAAGTGAGGGAGATTGTCTCATCATGAGAGGGTGATCCAAGGTCTTTCACTCTGTATATTGTCCAGATATGGGTCTCTGCATCTGGCCCCGTCTACTGTATATTCTAACTTCTGTGATGACAGTGAAGCAATATACTGACCTATGGGTATAACAGAATGCTATTAGAAATCATTTTGTTGCTACATTTCTTTAGCAGACAATAGTACCTGTTTTAAGCCTTAGACTCAAGTACTTCATCATGAGAACAATGTCAGATATGTGTTCTGTCTCATTGTGTAGGTCTCAAATCCAGTCAGGTAGTGGTTGCTTATTGCAGCATTGTGTCATGTAGGCAGCTGAGTGTGGTAGATCAAATAGTATAAAAGGTGGATTTGGTACTTAAATTTCCCCTCAGTAGCAATAAAGAATACATTTCAGTACCAACAACACTATTCAGAAAGTAAAGGCTTTAATTAGGCACATGATTGTCTTCTCTATGTTCAAAAGAAATGTAGGTGTTTTCTTCTACAATAGAGCCATAATCAGTTTGTGTGGAGCATTCAACAGCTTAGGGAATAGTTTGATTTGTCAAGGTATTACCATAAGGACACAGTGGTCAAGAAATATATTAGATATAACCCATATATGGGACTGGAGACTTCATTTGGTGTCAAGTGATGTCTAATTGGGTCATTCTCTACCATTATTTTGTTATTCCTTTAGAGTTATATATATTACACCCTTTAGATGTTAAATATTAAGTCTACTGTGGTAGCTTTCAGACTGATCATAGTTTTAGCTATACCCCTTAGGATTCCACTTTATCCTCTTAACGCCCCTATCTCCATTTAACTGTCCCATTCCAATGTTGCCTCCAAATATTCCCATAATTATTTATATTATTTCTCAATTCTCAGAAAATTATTCCCTCTATCCTAATTCTTGAATGCCTTTGTCGAGCCTTAACAGCTAACATCCAAATATAAGCTAATAGATATTATATTTGTCTTTGAGATTCTCATTAACCCAGAATGAGGTGTTTTTTTTTTTTTATTTTTGCGGGGGTGTTGTTGTTGTTGTTGTTCCATCCATTTAATATGAGTTTCACTATTTTGTTTTTAACAGCTGAGTAATATTCCTTTGTGTAATATACCATATTTTTATTATTAATTTCTCCACTATGGATAGGTAGGCTATTTCCTATTTGTAACTAATGGGAATCCACAGCAATGAATAGGGGTTAGTAAGTGTCTCTGTAATATGATATGGATTCCCTTAGATGTATGCCCAACAGTGATACACCTGGAACTTGAGGTACAACATTCCCAGATTCACAACAGAAAACCACACTGATTTCCAAAATGGCAGGACAAGTGTGTATTTCCACCAGCAGTGGATAATGGTTCTTATTACTCATCATCCTCACTAACATGTGTGGTTATTTGTTTTATTGATGTTGACCATACTGAAGAGTAAAAATTAAAACATCAACATGGTTATAATATGCATATTTCTGATTACTAAGGATGTTGAACTTTTCTTAAGTGAAAATTTGAATGGCTAATTATGAGCAATTAGAGGAAAGGATTTATATTTGAATATCAAAAGGAGAAGTAGGTGAAAGACATGGAAATTAGAGGTACAGAATACAATGAGAAGATTATTATTCAGAGAGAAACCATAGTAAATAGAGCACCCTAAACCTTTGAAACGTACATCAGATGGAGATATTAAGCAATTTCAGCACACACACACACATACACACACACACACAATTTTCTGATTTTTATCATCATAAAAGAGGCCAGCCAGATTATGAATAAAAATTTGTTAGTAAACTTAAACAACATCTAGTTCATAAATGGAGGATGAGAAACTATGAAGTGCTAAGCATCATAGACAGATACTTAATAGGGAAAATACAAAATATGATAATAGAGAAATCAGCCTATCCCAAAGGAAATTGCCATTAATAGTGTACTCTCTCTGCAGAAAGTCCCTTTGGTACTCACAAATCCTAGACACAGATTTCATTCTCACCCTTAAAACCTCAAGCCAAGGTATGCTTGAAGTGATTACCTCTGTGCTCATAGCGCCATCTAGCTTTCAGCAAAACAGGAAGATTGATAGAAACCACTACAGAAAAGGAGAGAACAATCACAGGAGGGGAGAGGAAAGAAGTGAGGGACCTGGGTGGGAAAAGGGACAGGGGAACATGATCCGGAATTGGGTGTAGGGAAGAGGACTGAAGCCCTTAGGACTGGTAGAAAGAATGGAAACAGGCAACCTTAGGAGGTAGGAGATAGGGAACATCCAGAATGTACCAGAGATCTGAGAGGTAAGAGACTCTCAGGACTCAAAGGACCTTAGATGAAATGCCCTACAGTGGGGAGGGGGAACTTGTAGAGCGCACCTCCAGCAGAAAGACCGGGCATCAAGTGAGAGAGGGGGGTTGCCATCCCAGAGTCAAAAACCCTGACCCATAATTGTTCCTGTCTAAAAGAACTGCAGTGTCAAAAATGGAAAAGAGTCTGAGGAAAAGAAAGTCCAGTGACAGGCCCAAATTGGGATCCAGCTCAAGGAAAGCCCCCAAGGACTGACCCTGACACTATTACTGAAGTAATGGTGTGTTTATAAACAGGAGTCTAATATGGCTGCTCTCTGAGAGACCCAACAAACAGATGAAAGAGTCAGATGCATATATTTACATCCAATGGCAGAAGCTCCTGGCCCCTGTGGTTGAACTAGGGAAAAGCTGGAAGAAGCTGAGGAGGAGGGCAACCCTGTAGAGATCCCCAGCAGTCTCAATTAACCTGAACCCCTGAGATCTCTCAAACAATGGGCCACCAACCAGGCATCATACAGCAGTTGATATGAAGCCCCAACACATATACAGCAGGGGACTGTCCTGTCTGGACTCAGTCAGAGAAGATGCACTTAACCCTCAACAGACTGGAAGCCCAGGGAGTGGAGCGGTCTGGTGGGGTGGGATTCGGGGTCGGTACATCCTCATGAAGATAAGAAGGGGTGGTACAGGATATGGAACAGTCAGAGGGTGAATGGGAGAAGAAGGAGGATAAAATCTGAACTGTAATAAAGCTTAAATAAAATTTTAAAAAGCACACAAATGGACTCAAGAATATGAAATGTCTGAGTTTTTCATTTCTAAAAGGATTTAAAGAGTCCTCTCAAAGTCAAAACCTATTCTTTGTTTTCTAAGGGTATACATAATGTATGCTCACCTTCAGACACCTAGGAAGAATGATGCAGAGCCTGTTAGCTACCACATCACATTATATACAAGTTATGACAATGGTTAAAGATCAATGAGAGCCGTTTCAGACTGACTGACAGAAATAATTGATGGAGAGAAATATTTTGCTATGAGTGCATACATAATAGAAATTTAAATGTGAAACTGCCTTAATTGACCGTTATTGTGTGTCTGATATTTATTCTTAATTTTGTGTGGGCATATTCTCTTCCAAATATTTTTTGTTTCAGTTACACTCCAATTCATATAACCTACAAGACTTTATTACTTGAATCTTTGAAGCCATGAGAGTGGCAAGACACAGTCATCAAGGATGTGGCAGTATTTCTGACAATAGTAATTGAAGATACCTCCATTAGTGATGACCAGTAACATTTCCAGATTGTGCCAGGATATGTCCTAGTTTTCATTAGGGCTGAAAAACTGTCTTTGTACAATTGTGGTAGGAGTCTTCTGGAACACAGACAGTTCTCCCAGGAGATAAATCCTCTCTGGTTTTTTTTTTTTGTTTGTTTTGTTTTTTGTTTGTTTTTTGTTTTGGGTTTTTCGAGACAGGGTTTCTCTGTGTAGCCTTGGCTGTCTTGGAACTCACTCTGTAGACCAGGCTGGCCTGGAATTCAGAAATCCACCTGTCTCTGCCTCCCAAGTGCTGGGATTAAAGGCGTGTGCCACCACTGCCTGGCCTCTTTGCTTCTGTATGCAGGCAGAACTGAGAAGTCAGCATGAGGACAACCCATCCCTCTCTAAGTTTCCTTTGTTTTACATGTAGGACAAAATTTTCCTCCTTCAATCAACCACTCTTCAATTGTTCCTCATAGGGTTATTGCTTATTAAAGTCTTCAACCTGTATCTTAGCATTAAAAGGTGTCTATTTAGTTTGCTTTTTGATGTTGAACGTGTTGCCATGTAACTTTCTACTAACAGATAATAAGCTAAGTCTTTTCCAGAATAAATATAATTCTGTTTCTAAAATGTTCTTATTGTCTCATATATACTTACAAAAAGTATGGGTTTAAACCAAAATTTTGAAATATTGTTCTTCAGTATTAGTGGTGGGCCCAGCAGTATTAAATTTCTGTTGTTTTACATTTTAGATTTTCTATTATTTGTTTTTAAATTCTTCTCTTATTCATTACATATGCTATGAAGTTTCCCCTTCCTCATCTTCATGAACTCTTCCCCTATATCTATCCTGTCATCCAGATCGACTCCTACAACATTCAAAAAACTAAAAAAGAACAAGTTTCCCAGGGATATATGAACTAATCACAGCATAACACGTTACAATAAAACTAGGAACAAACCCTCTCATCAGGGCTGGGTAATGCAACCATCAGTGTTTTAATTGCTTCTGGATGAACTGATTGAAAAGATGCCTTAGATTTCCTTGTTACAATTATTATTTTTTAAATCTTATTATTAGGCTATTTTGATAAGTGTATTTAGGAATAGAGCAAATAGTGACCTATGCTTCCTAGGAAATCCTGACTGGTATAAACTCACATTAAAGCTAAATATGACCTTTTCTTTTCAGTACCCTTCACCAAAACTAAGATCCTATTACAGTGACCTGAGCCAGTCAGTAGACCCTCGACAGAAAGTGAGTCATGAAAGCACTGCACAATGAATGTGCCTCTGGTGAGAGAAAATATGGTGAAACTACAAGGACCAAAATTCCTTCATTTTTAACTTCTTCTGGTGCCAAGCATAAAAGACACACCCACCTTCTTTATGTTACTGTGGTCGCTGAAGCTTAAACAAGTGCTTTGCTTTTTCCTATTTCAGGTATTGGATTTCATTGTTAGAACCATGAGTTTACAATTATATTAATATTATAAGTTCTGCCATTTTATCTTAATCTTGTTTTCTTCAGATATAGATTTACAAATGCATACTAAAGAAAGTTTTGCTTTTGTAAATAATGACGCAAAGAGTACAGCTTTAATTCAGGGATTAAGAAATCATGAGTCAGTTGGCACAGGTTTAAAATGAAATTTTTGCATGGAATTTTCAATAGGTTTGTGGAAAAAAAAAAAACCATTAATTTCAATCTGATTCCTTAAATACAATGTGGGTTTCTAACACAGAATGTTTGAATCCTACAGTTCTTCAGTATTTCTGCTAAAATGACTCTATGTCCAAAAATAAGAGACTAACTTTTATAGGAGATGTTTATTTTAGTGTCACATAATTCAAATATTATACCAATTACCTTGTATTTGCATGTGTGTTCTTAATTATTTTAAGCAGTTTGTGATTTTTTTGATATTCATTACTACTTTTAGACTGTCAGTAAAGCTGTTAGTTATGATAAGAAATGAAGGACCAGTGGATGGAAAATTATTGAATACTGAGGAAGATGGGCTCAAGAAAGATCAGATATCATCTTGAAAAGGGGAGGGATGAGAAAACATATTCAGATGGGCTTGGTGGTAATTCTTTGAAAAATGGTTCTTATTAAGATAGAATTTCATGTGAAAGTATACACATATCCTAAAAATGTCCTGAATAAAATTTAATTATGGAAATAATGTCATTTTTAGAACATTTAAGTGTTCGTTGTTATTCTTATTATTTCTGCATTTTTATTATCAATCACTTTATTTATTTACATTTCAAATGTTATCCCCCTTCCTGGTTGTCCCTCTGAAAACTCCCCACAGCATTCCCCCTCCCATTTGCCTCTAAGAGGGTGCTTCCCTACCCACCCACCATTCTACCATCCCCTTCAATGTGGTGACAAACTTCCACAGGACCAAAAGCCTCCTTCCCCAATGATGCTAGATAAGGCCATCCTCTGCAACATGTATAGCAGGAGCCGTGGACCTACTCATGTATCCTTTTTGGTTGATGGTTTAGTTCCTGGGAACTCTGAGAGGTCCAGTTAGTTGATATTGTTGTTCTTCATATGGGGTTATAACCCCTTCAGCTCCATCAATCCTTCCCCTAACTCTTGCATTGGGGTCCCTAAGTTCAGTCAAATGTTTGACCTTAGTCAGGTGCTTGCAGAGCCTCTCAGAAGACAGCTATACAAGGCTTCTATCTGTAAGTACTTCTTGGCATCAGCAACCCAGATGTCACTTAATGAAAGAATTGATACAGAAAATGTAGTACATTTACATAATAGAATACTACTCAGCTATTAAAAATGATGACTATACAACATTTACAGGCAAATAGATGGACTAGAAAATATTATCCTGCGTGTGGTAACCCAGACCGAAAAGAACATGCATAGTGCGCACTCACTGATAAGTGAATATTAGACTCAAAGTTCATAACTCCCACAATACAACTTATAGACCATATGAGACTGAACAAGAAGAAAAGCCAAAGTATGAATACTTCAATCCCACTTCAAAGGGGGAACAAAATCTTACAGTTTCTGTTATGATTGTTTTCCCTTGTACTTTCAGGCATTAGTCTCTAGAAGTTTGTATGTCTTTGCCAAATGCTCTTCTGGTGTTTAATGGTGTCATTTCAATAATTCACATTTTTAAAATAAAATCTTCCCTTTTAAAGTATATCTCCCATTCCTAATGAACAATCATAATATTGTCATAAATCTTACCATCAAATGTAAGCTTTATCAAACTTAATATGTTTTCCTCTGTTTCTCAATATCATCATAGGAAAATTAAAAATCAAATTTCTTTTTTCTCATCTTTTTTTAAATTGGATATTTTCTTTATTTACATTTCAAATGTTATCCCCTTTCTCAATCCCCCCAAACCACTTATCTCATCCCCCCTTCCTCTGTTACTATGAGGGTGTTCTCCAACCAACCCACTCTTGCCACCCCACCCTGGCATTCCCCTACACTGGGGCATCAAGCCTTCACAGAACCAAGGACCTCTTCTCCCACTGATGCCCTACAAGGCCATCTTCTGCTACATATGCAGCTGGAGCCATGGGTCCCTCCATGTATACTTATTGGTTGATGGTTTAGTCTCTGGGAGCTCTGGGGGGTTGGTCTGGTTGGTTGATATTATTGTTCTTCTATGGGGTTGCAAACCCCTTCAGCTCCTTCAGTGCTTTCTCTACCTTCTCCATTGGGGACCCCATTCTTAGTCCAATGGTTGAGTGCTAGCATCCACCTATGTATTTGTCAAGCTCCAGCAGAGCCTTTCAGGAGACAGCTATATCAGACTCCTGTCAGCAAGCACATCTTGGCATTGACTATAGTTTCTGGGTTTGGTGACTGTATATGGGATGGATCCCCAGATGGCACAGTCTCTGGATGGCCTTTACTTCAGTCTCTGCTCCACATTTTGTCTCTGTATTTGTACCCATGAGTATTTTTTTCCCACTTCTAAGAAGGAGCAAAGCACCCAAACTTTGGTCCTCCTTCTTTTTGAGCTTTATCTGGTCTGTGCATTGTATCTTGGGTATTCTGAGCTTTGGGCTGATATCCACTTATCAGTGAGTCTGTACCATGTATGTTTTTTGTGATTGGGTTATATCACTCAGTATGTTATTTTCTTGTTCCATCCATTTGCCTAAGAATTTCATGAATTCATTGTTTTTAATAGCTGAGTAGTATTCCATTGTGTAAATGTACCATATTTTCTGTATCAATTTTTCTGTTTAGGGACATCTGGGTTCTTTCCAGGCTCTAACTATTATAAATAAGGCTGATATGAACATAGTGGATCATGTGTCCTTGTTATGTGTTGGAGCATCTTTTTGCAACATGCCCAGGAGTGATATAGCTGGGTTCTCAGGTAATACTATGTCCAATTTTCTGAGGAGCCACCAAATTGATTTCTAGAGTGGTTGTACCAGCTTTCAATCCCACCAACAATGGAGGAGTGTTCCCCTTTTCCACAACCACATCAGCATCTGCTGTCACCTGAGATTTTGATCTTAGCCATTCTGACTGGTGTGAGGTGCAATCTCAGGGTTATTTTGATTTGCATTTCCCTGGTGACTAAGGATGTTGAACATTTCTTTAGGTGTTTCTCAGACATTCAATATTCTTCAGTTGAGAATTCTCTGTTTAGCTCTGTACCCCATTTTTAATAGGGTTATTTGGTTGTCTGGAGTCTAATTTCTTGAGTTCTTTGTATATATTGGATATTAGCCCTCTATCAGATGTAGGATAGGTAAAGATGTTTTCCCAATCTATTGGATACCATTTTGTCCTATTGACAGTGGTTTTTGACTTACAGATGCTTCACAATTTTATGAGGTCCCATTTGACTATTGTTGATCTTAAAGCATAAGCCATTGGTGTTCTGTTCAAAAAAATGTTCACCTATGCCGATGTGTTTGAGGCTCTTTCCACTTTCTCTTCTATAAGAAGAGTATCTGGTTTTATGTGAAGGTCCTTGATCCACTTGGACTTGAGCTTTGTACGAGGAAATAAGAACAGATTGATTTGTGTGCTTCTGTATACTGACCACCAGTTGAACCAGTACCATTTGTTGAAAATTCTGTGTTTTTTCCGCTGGATGGTTTTTAGCTCCTTTGTTAAATATGAAGTGACCATAGATGTGTAGGTTCATTTCTGGCTCTGCAATTGTATTCCATTGATCTTCCTGCCTGTCTCTGTACCAATACCATACAGTTTTTATCTCTCTGTAATACACCTTGATGTCAGGGATGGTGATTCCCCCAGAAGTTCTTTTATTGAATAGTTTCCACTATCCTTATTTTTTTTTTTGTTATTCTAAATGAATTTGCAAGTTGCTCTTTCTAACTCTATGAAGAATTGAGTTCTAATTTTGATGGGGATTGCATTGAATCTGTAGATTGCTTTTGGCATGACGGCCATTTTTACTATATTAATCTTACCAATCCATGAGCACACTGCATCAAGTGGAGGGATGGACTCCCCATTTCACTGTCAAAAGCTATGACCCAGAATTGTTCTTGTCTAAAAGAACTGCAAGGACAAAAATGGAGAAGAGCCTGAGGGAAAGGAGGTCTAGTTATTGGCCCAAATTGGAACCCATCTCAAGGGACTGATATACTTACAGACATAAGCCTAGAATGGCTGCCCTCTGAGAGGACCAACAAGCAGCTGACTGAGACAGAAGTGGATACTTAAACTCAACCAATAGTCACAAGCTAGAGACTTCTGCAGTTGAATTAGGGAAAGGCTGGAAGAAGGTGAGGAGGAGGGTGATCCCATAGGAAGACCAACAGTCTCAACAAACCTGTGCCCCCAATATCTCACAAACACTGAGCCACCAACCAGGCCGCATATATTAAATGGTTCAATGCCCCTGACATATATACAGCCTGGTCTGGCCTGAATGAAAGAAGACTCACCTAACCCTGGAGAGACCTGAAGCCATAGGGAAGGGGGAAGCTTGGTGGGGTGTGAGGGGGTGTTGAGGTTATAGGGACTTCCTCTTGAATAATATAAGTTGCTGTCGGAAGGCAGAGTGGGAAGGGGATAATGATTGGACTATAAAAAAGATTAAAGATAATAATAATGAAAAATAGCAATTTAAGGAATCAAATTCCTTTGACATCAACTCCTATGCAGTCAGGCTTGTCCCTCAGGGAACCCAGAGAGATATATTTTTAACTTTTATTTATATTCCCTTGCAGTGCTTAGCCACGCAGCCTAAGCAAGAATTCAGATCACCAGTCAGAGGGGTTCTGGGTGGCCCCTCTCTGCTTTGGTCTAGGGGTGGAAGTCCACTCTTTTAGGTTGGGTGGAGATGGGCTTTGGAACACCCTGGATAGAGTAACAACCTCATCTTGAGTCTCATAGTCCTAGATAACTAACTTATGATAATCTATCAGAATAGATTTTGCTACCAAATTATCTATCTGTTGTTTCACAAAGTTAGGCAGCCTATTTAAGGTCCAGGGACCAAAAGAAATAAGCAAAAATAACCCAATTAATGGTCCCAAGATGGGAGGAAGTAGGGTTGACAACCATGGAGAGGTTGAAAACCAATTCTTGTACCAGCTCTCATCGTTCTCTTTCTCTCTCTGTCTTTTCTCAGGGTCTTCTCTGACCTTTATCATACTCTCCTTAATCATCTCTGTCTTGTCTATGTAAAAGCAACATTCTTCTTTAAGGGCTGTACACAGTCAAGAGCTGTATACAGTCTTTTCTATTGTAAAAGAGTAAATCAAGTCCAATAAAGCCCTTTGCAATTTTTGGAGATGATTTCAGACAGCGAAACAAGGGATTTCTCCAGATTAGTGATGTCAATCTCTAGCTGTTTGATGTCCTTGTCAATGGCCCATCAAATGTCTGAGTAGTATAAGTCCGGAGGCCAGCATTAGGATTAGAACTTCTAACAGCAGACATCACAGGTGTTTCATTTTTACCTGGAAAGGAAAAAGAAGGGAATTCTCAGGGAGATTTCTCTTCCCTGGAGGTAAATTGTTATTCATCTTATTTATAGTTGGGCCTGTCTTTGTGGAGGTATCTATTTATTTCATTAATCCTTTTGGCATCCATTTAACTGTGCCTTCTGTGATATCAAATGGGCATATCAATCTTAGGCCCCATATGAGAACTGGGTCCGGGCCATTCCATTTAAGGGTAAGAGGGTCCTTCCACATAGCTCTGGCATAGTTGTTATTGGTTTCAGGGATGACAGAGGAAGTTAGCAGCAGATTTGCTATATGCTTTCAGTTTTAGAGAGTTAAAAGTAAACAAGGAATGATGGCGAGTGTTTTGGGAGACTCCTTCTGGGGGATTACATTTCCCCCTCTTTTATTTTTAAAGTCAATTTTTCAGAGTTCTTTTAAAATTAGGGCAGAAGTGCCAGCAGCCACTGGTATGTCTTCAGTTGGTGAAGTAAGCTCCCAATCCCTACATTGTAAATGTCACATTGTTGGCATTGGTTAGGCTTGTTGCACACAGACCAAGATAGAAAGGTCCAACAATGACAATAAGATAAACAATGTTTATCTTATGCTCTAGGATCATCAAATCATTCCTCCCTGCAACCTAGTACAAGCTGAGTACAGAATAGATTCAGGAAATAGTTCATGCTCCTGACATAGTTCTACTCACTGGAAGTGAAATCCTCTTTTCAAAGTACCCCTCTTCCCTTTGAAGCACCAAGCATTTTGGTGGCATTAGAGGAATAGCATTAGGTTCTGACTTAAACTGCACTCTGTAGCACCTCTGTAGCATTTTCCCATTGCTTTCTCCAGTGGAAAAGAGCTCTATCAAAGTAGCTATCTACTTAGTTCTCACCTGCATATTGTTCACTTCATCTCTGTCCACTGTCCCAATCTCACCTCCTTCAATCTCTCCTTCCTTCATACTGAATTTGTCATGACCATATTAGGTACTGGATATACTGAACAATAAAACTGCCTAAATCCAGAAGAACACTTCTCAGCCATGGCCCTGGATCAATTACTTGTACCGCTTTCACTTTCCTTGCAATCATGCAAGGAATACTTCTTGCTATTGGATTCTTATTTGATCATGATTGTCCTTCCAGATTCCTTGAACAAAAAATATTTTTTTCTGTTTCTATTGCTACCAGAATACATTCTCAGTCCATCCTTATCTTCAGCTTTGAAACAATAAGGGTCATTGTCCTCTGCACTTTTTTATTTATATCATCTAGCTCTTGATTGTCAGTGTGGATTTGTCAAGATCTGTATTAATCAGCTCTGCTTCTCTGAATATTCTTCTGCTTTGTAGGAGTGGAGCAATTGGAAACCTAGAAGGGAAAAGTGGTGACCTGGAGGTTACATATATTCTTTTGGGATGACTTGGGAATAATATCTTTTTGGCTGATCTATTTCCTCTAGTGAGTAACATCTTCACAATCTACTAATTCTTCAAATTTATGTTAATTAACATCTTTCTCTCTGTTTCTCTGTCTCGCTTCTCTCTCTCTCTCTCTCCCACCTATCTATCATCTATCTATCTATCTATCTATCTATATCTATCTATCCCCCATTTCTTTTTCATTGCACTAAATATCAAGGCAGAGATCAAGAGGAACACATTGTAATTTTTATTCAATCTCTTAGCCAGGATCCTCCAGAATTCCTGTTCCTCGTGAGCTAAAATTTGTTACCAGAATGTACTGGAGAAAATTTCAATTCACATGTTTCAATACCAGAGCCACTAACGTGAAACCCTTGCCTTGTTGAATAATGAATGCTGGAAATTTTGGTCTAAACTATCAATGAGCTGTCATAAAGAAGAGACCAGCATCATAGAGGAAAAGTATCTGGGAAGTGATGCCTTAGGATCAGCATGGATAAAACTTTGTTCCAAAAATGACAAGGTCATAAGTCTGCTTCCTATTGAACTTACTAGTGACTAGATTCACAAAGTGGCACTGATTATGAAGACATGGAGACATCATGGACACCAAGTCTTGTCACTGTGTGGCAGGAGTATATTTCCTGAAGACACGCCAGAAGAGGCTACTCGTGAAAGTGAAACCCAGTTGCCCCAGTGTTTTGGGGATGGAAGTATCATAGGATAACCAACAAGATCGGCAGCACCCATGGGGTGGAGACAGTCATAGCCTAGAATTCTAGCTGTATATGTGCTGCACAGGACAGAGTTGGAAAAATTACCCAGGCCCTTAAAAGATACTAGAAAATAATAATATCACAGATATTATGATATTGAGTTATTAACACCATTGAAGTTTGATTTTTGCTTTGTTCACATTGTTTCTTGATTCTCCTCCCTTGAAGAAAAAGAAACATATGTAGCAGGGGATGGCCTTGACATCAATGGCAGGGGAGGTCCGTGGTCCTGTGGAAGCTTGATGCTCCAGTGTAAAGGGAGCTAGATGGGTGAGTCAAGAGTGGGTGAGTGGGTGGAAGAGCACTCTCATAGAGGCAAAGGGGAGGGGGAGATGGGATGGGGGGTTTGTGGAGGAGTAACAAGGAAGGGGGATATCATTTGAAATGTAAATGAATAAAATGACTAATAAAAATATTAAAGAGATAACATAAAATCTATTTTGCAGAATCCTTTTTTCCAAAATGAGATTTTGGAGTCTTATAGAGAATTTGAATTTTAAAAGACATTAGATGTTTTAAAAGATACTGAATATATAAAGTGTTTGAAATGGCACGGCTGTGAGACTTTGTAAGTCCTAGGATAGATATGTTTGCTATCCAACCTTTGGTAAGAGCTGCCTACCATTGACATATTTTGAGTTGATCTTCATCATAAATGTAGGTTAGATTGTACAAATAAGCAACTACAGCATCAAGAAGATAGAGGCAGAAACATGTGGAGAGGGAAGAGAGTGAGAAGGGTGTCAGAGAAAGAAAAGGGAAAGAGAAAGAGAAGAGAGGCCAAATAGTCCCTTTTATTGTAAGCCAGACAAGCCTGGCTGCTTCTAACAACTGTTGGGTGGAGCCTAGAAGAAGGAATGCTAAGGTGCTAACATTCCTTCAGTTTTGTTTAATTAAAACAAAGAGAAACTAGGGAAAGGTGGTGGTGAAACAGGAATAGGGTCATCATGATAGTTAACTACTTCCTGCTGACTTTGCTGATGTGTCTCAGGGAAACCTAAGAAAATGGGGATGGGCATGTTGGTTAAGTCTTAGTTGGATGTTTCCTTGCTGTGTGGGGTCTGTGGGACCATCTGTAGGTAGGAAGGTGCAGGCCTTCTCTGTCTGTGAGAATAGGCTAGAGTTTCTGTGGGTTGCTCTTCTGGAGCTGTTCTGGATGTAGAGATTGAGTAAATGTCTGGATTTGGAAGATGCTGAAACACACACACACACACACACACACAGAGTCACACTAGGTAGTAAATAAAGGTAAGTTTGGGAGAAAAATTTTTCTTAGGTGTACATTTGAAACCCTTAGGTCTTGGTGGTTGACATGATGGGAGTCCCAAGTCCAGGGAACAGGAGAAGACTAGGTAACAGATAGAAACTTAAGTTATTGATTGGCAGATGGAGCCTGTTTGGTCCGTGAGAGGTAAATCTGAGTGTGTTTCCTGGAGCTTATATATTTACAAAAGAGATGCTTGTTAACATCATGAACAATGTTTAAATTGAGCTTGGGAAAGACAAAAATCTTCTGTGGAGCAGAAGGAACAAGAAGACGTTTGACCTTCTCTCTAGGGTACTGAATATATATGAATTTAGTATAATAAGAAGCATTTTTAAGTTTCCATTTAAAGACAATTAAAATTTGATGATCTTGTGAGTCTGGTAGCTGATCATATAGATTTAGCATCAGAAACACCTCAAGCCTATAGTTAGAAGACAAGCAGAGGAAACTTAAATTTGTAAGTATAATAGCTGATAGTATAATAATTATATTTATCATTTAAATATATACTTTATGTATATTTAGAAGACAATCAAAGGAAAATTAAAATTTGAATTTGTGATTATCGAAGTTTGGTCTTATATTGGAATGTTTTGTTATGGTTAGGCTAATTTATCAGAATTCCATTAATAAAAGTTAGAACTTTAAACTCTTAAAGTCTCAATACAACAGTGGTATAGTAAAGGGAGGAAACATGACACATTTAGTCACTGGAATCTGAGATTAGATAAGGGAGTAGCATGAAATCTGTGAAAGGTTACATCTGAACTTGTTTATCCTTTATCATGAAGCCTATGAGCAAGGCAAACCCATCTGTCTTTCTGATAAGAGAGCTGATAATCTTATATGGTTAACAAATTGACTAATGGGCTAATATGGCAGTGGATTACCTTAGGATAAGGAACTAGTTGTCTGTTTTCTAGCTATCAATGTAATCAGAAATCTAGGAAGAATAAATTATAATCTAGATGTCATACATTAATTAAAATGACAGAGGTTAGTCTACAGTATACTATGTACACACTTTCCCAGGTTCCTGTGATCTCCATCACAACTCAGGCAGAGGTAGTCTGGCCATCAGGCCTAGAAGATGAGAGGCTTTCTCATATGGAGGAAGAATGTGGAAGCAATGACTCAGCTTCTTTTAGGCAATATGAGACATTTAATTCTCTTGATGTCCTTTGTTTGTCTACAGAATGGACCAGCCCCTGGCACCAGACAGGGAAATGCAACCATCTCTCACAGTTGTCATCATACCACAATTCAGGTAGTGTCCCTTGCTGCTGTGCCCGTATCTTCATAGAGACTTTATGTTGCTTCACTGTAAGGATTTGAAAGTCTCTATCTGTCATAGTAAACTTAAACATTTAATGTTATAAAAGCATATAATGTTAGCAGATTTCTGACAAGATTGAGAGCTAGGAGAGATTAAGTATATCTGAATTAGATGATCTGTGTCTGTGTTTAGTTACTTGTTCTAGGTTATATCCAGGAAACAAAGAAAGTACACTTTAACTTTATGATAGTAATGACAGCAGCAAAAACAAGACTAAACATATATTTAAGGCAGTGATCTTTAACATTTTTTACTGTTGTAAATGTTTAAATTAGTATTAAAATTATTATTTACCAAGGCAAGATAGAAATAATATGAAAATTTTATCTTAATTGTTAGGTGTCTTTGGTGACTTTAAATCAGAATGTTCTCCTAAAGACAAATGTGAAGCGGGAACTACCCATAAACTTCAACCAAGATGGTGAAACTATAGCTCCACCTGTGGAGAAAAATCTTGTGCTTGTTATCTTAGAAAGTAATGACATTTATCCAAAGAAGCATGACTATGTATCAGCAGAGGCAAAGATACAAATAGACATATTCTGTCTGGTGGACAGTGGATTGTGTGCAGATCTCTCTCTCTCTCTCTCTCTCTCTCTCTCTCTCTCACTGCAAGCAGCCTCTGCCACCTAGCTGATCCTAGCATCATGGTCTAAGCAGCAGTCTAAGTGGTGGTAGGCATCATCTGAAGCAGGCACATGGAGCACCTCTGCTGCTCTTTCTCTTACCACAGTTAGCTTAGAGTTGGTGTAGATCAGAATGGAAAGGAATCAGAGAAAACATTTTTCAAGGAAGTAGAAATTTAAAACTGCTTGCTGGAGCATACAGCTGGTAGCAGCAGTGGCTGCAGAGCAAGTTAAGTCCGAAACAAGATCTGGAGAGGGATAGGGACAAGGAACAGAGAGCACGCTAGCTGGATCAAGGAATAAAACTGTTGGGAGGAAAGGTGGGCAAAACCCTACACTTAGAAAACCTTCGCTGCACATTTACAACATATGTGCAGGGAGGCCTAGGTTCAGCCCATGGAGGTAGATCTGTGTAGACTAGGTATGCTCCACGGTTGGTGATTCAGTCTCTGAGAGCTCCAAGGGTTCAGGTTCATTTACTCTGTTGATCTTCCTGTGCAGTTCCTATCTCCTTAGGGCCCACAATCCTTCCACCTATTCTTCTATAAGAGTCCTCAAGCTCCATCCACTGTTTGGCTCTGGATGTCTGTATCTGTCTGAGTCAGCTGCTGGTTAGAGCCTCTCAGAGGACAGCTTGCCCCTGTCTGTTCTCAGGCTGGAGGTTTAGATTCTGGGAGCTCTGGTTGAATCTTTTGATACTCATTCTAAAAAGGACAAAAGCACCCTCACTTTGGTCTTCCTCCTTCTTCTTGAGTTTCATGAGGTTTATGCGTTGCATCTTAGGTATTGTGTGTTTTGGGGCTAATATCCGCTTATCAGTGAGTGCATACCATGTGTGTTCTTTTGTGATTGGGTCATCTCACTCAGGATGATATTTTCTAGCTCCATCCATTTGTCTAAGAATTTCATGAGCTCATTATTTTTAATAGCTGAGTAGTACTCCATTGTGTAAATGTACCACATTTTCTGTATCCATTCTTCTGTTGAAGGACATCTGGGTTCTTTCCAGCTTCTGGCTATTATACATAAGGCCGCTATAAACATAGTGGAGCATGTGGCCCTGTTGCATGTTGTAAATGTGCAGCTTGGTTTTCATGTATGTCTCAAACATCTGGAGTGGGGGCTATCCCAAAACATGCAGCCTGTATATGGAGTATGGTTTCTAAAAAAAAAAACAGTTATTCAGTTATTCATGGAATATTATTTTTTTTATATCTCTTGTATTCAGTTTGCAACTACTTCATTGAGAATTTTTGTATGTATATTCATGAGGGATACTGGACTATAATTTATATATTTTTGTTGGGTTTACACTTGATTTCACTATTTCAATATTATTTGCTTTGTGAAGGAGCTTATTGTGGTTCTGAATTTTTTTAAACATAACTCAAAAAGTATTGCTTGTTTAAAGGCTCTATAGAATTCTTGTATAAGTATATCTGACCCTTGGTATTTTGCTTGTTTCTTTTCATTTTATTCTGTTTGAATGCTTTTTAAATTTTTTTTGATTTGCTGAAAAAAAAATTAAAAATAAAATTTAAAAAACAAACAAACAAACAAACAAACAAACAAACAAAAAAGAAAACCTTCGCTGGTGAGAATTGTAAAAGTTTTTTTCAATGTGAGATTTAGAGTTATTATCTAGCAGGTATTGGGGCCAAATTTACTGTGAATTTGGAAGCCTTTAAGACCAGGAGGGATTCCAGTATGGAGCTTGGAAGTACCAATGAAGACATTACCTTTGAGTAAGGATAGGAGTTATTAACCCTATCGCTTGTGTAATCTCAAGGATAAATTAATAACTAAGAATAAAACAAGCAGCCAGACTAAATTATCAGGTCAGCAGGAGGTAACCTAGAGGTTGAACTGCTGAGCCAGCTCCTGAGCTATGGGGCCAGTGCCCATGGAAGAACAGTTTACCTAGGCCTAGGATTTCTAGCAGAGTGTGTGTGTGTGTGTGTGTGTGTAAGAGAGAGAGAGAGGACGGAGAGAGACCATCTCAAGGAGAGAAAGAAAGCTCACTCAAAGGTAGAGGTCCTAAAATGAGGAGTCATTGAGAAGGGGCCAGTCATGTAGGCTATGGATATCTCTGTTAATGAGGACACTAGAGGCAGAGTGGATGCAAGCTCAACATCTCTCCCTTGAGACCAGGTGCCATTTACCCTGACTAATGGAGAGGGGCACTTACCAGTTTGCTAGTGATTAGATGGAGAAGAAAATCAATCCAATGGTTAGAAAGTCCATGAGGTGGAAGGAAATGTGAATCTGATCGTTTTCAAATCCAAGTTACTGCCCCAAATGATGTGTTTTATAAAGCCAAGGGTATACATTTGTGGAGCACAGTATGGAGCAAAGCGTTGCATCAGCACGCCCATGTCGAGGCATCTCTCACGTCGAGGTACAAGCCAAAGATGTGTCTGTTATAAAATAGTGTTCATATGGGGGAGTGGGAAGGAAAGTTTGGAAGGGAGTAGAACCACAGAAGGGGAAAAGAGAGAGAGAGCGAGAGAGAGCGAGAGCAAGAGAGAGAGAGAGAGAGAGAGAGAGAGAGAGAGAGAGAGAGAGGAGGGAGGGAGGGAGGGAGGGAGGGAGGGAGAGAGAGAGAGAGAGAAGAGGGAAGAAGGGAAGAAGGGAAGGAGGAGGAGAGGCAGGGAGGGAGAGAGGAAGAGAGGGAGAGAGAGAGAGAAAGAGGGAGAGGAGGTTGTCCAGGAACACAAAGAAAGAAGAGGGAGGGAGAAGAGGGTCAGAGAGATAAAATGGGTAGAGAGAGGCCAAACAATCCCTTTTATAGCAAGCCAGGCCTAGCCTGCTGTTACTAGGTAACTGTTGGGCAGAACCTAGAAGTAATGCTAAGGTGCTATCACATTTATTAAGTCCTTATGCACTTCCATTTCCAATGTAGGCTTTAACTTGCAGAAAAGGATAATCCTAAATCATATTTACATTTACTGGAATTCAGTGTATGAACATTTAAAATCAGAAGACTTCCTACATTTTTGTTTGTATGTTCATTTTGATATTCAGCAGGCACCTAAATCACCAGGGCTTTAATGTGTGTAGAAGAGCCTGGGTGATGTTTCTGCTTGTAAAACCAGGTACTGATCTGTAAGAGGATTTCCCAGAAATCATGTCAGGAATCTCATAACTGTATGTTACTGCAGATCTGGAGACATACACATTTTCTGGCACCTACATGCATCTATGCATATGCTCACACATTCATATACACACACTCACACATATATATACACAAACACACACACACATAAACACACACTCACACACACACACACACACACACACAGAGAGAGAGAGAGAGAGAGAGAGAGAGAGAGAGAGAGAGAGAGAGAGAGAAAGAGAGACTGAGTGAGAGACAGAGATGGAGAGAGAGACAGATAGACAAAGAGAGAAATATACACACAAATGATTACAAATAATAAAATCTCAGTAACCATGGTGGCATATGCCTTTCCTTCTAGCATTTAAGAGGCAGAAGCTGGTAGCTCTCTGAGTTCAAAATGAGGTTGATCTAAAAAGTGAGGTCCCAGTCCAACACATTCTAATGAGCAAGACCCTGTTACAAAACTAAACAATCAGATAAATAAAAAAGTATATCATAGCAATATTTTTTAAAACACAAGTAAAAATAAAAACTTCATCACTTAATGATAAACCAATGCTTTTAGTAAACAACAAATATTATGTTCATGCTAAGGATTTCATTTACATGAACACATAAGACATTTTAAAAATACATCTAATCAAGTAAAATCTGGTTAATGCAGAATCATTTTATTAGAGGCAGAATCGTTTATTCCTAGTGATTTCTCCTGATAGTATAACAAGTATCTTGAGCTTTTGTACACCTCTTAGTTTTAGTTACATTTTTTCTAAGCACTCTTTTTTTCCTTTGTATAGAGATCTAAAGGTGAATATACACCAATATTATGTAGTCATCATTGCCCAGAAAACACTTTGAATTTATTCCTGACCAATTTATAAAGGAGGTTGTGAGGAACCTTTGCTTAAGACTAGCATTGAAAAGCTTAAAGCTCATGGCTGCCTGCTTTATGTCATTAGCTTTAGAAAAGACTGAATCCCTGCAACCTGGCAAACGTGCACGCATGCGTGATTTGAGGGGTGTTGGCTCACTAGCACAGACTGGGGATTGGCAGTATGATTAGTCAAGTCAGAGCAGCAGGCCCGGCTCAGAGAGGCAGCCAAGGATGCCTGTAGCATCCACACTAGGAATGGTCAGCGAGGCAATGCAGCAACCAAGGTCAGCTCCCACTTTGACCCCTTGTTTCTTTCATAGGTCGACATGATTTGTGCACCTTAAGTATTCCAAATTTGTTGGAATTAGAAAATTATCATATATATCTCATGCCTTTGACTCTGAAGAAAGAGATCAGAAAGCTATCAGATCAGGACCTGGCTTCCTTTGTCCTGTCCTGTATTGTGTTGGCTGCAGCGTCCCTCCCCTTGAGCATTCAATCTGCCCTGTCACTTTAGCTCAGTTCTCTTACAGAGTGAGCATTAACATTTTAAACAGCTGACAGTATTGTGGATTATTGGTGTGTTGGAGTTATTGCAGTCAGATAAAAAAATTATTTTGGCGTATAGATGTTGCATAAAAATAATATTCCTAAGGGAATTTAAATTAGGTTTTGCTATGCCCTGAAGGAAGAGAAGGGATAAAAGCAATTGAGGGTTAATATACAAATTATCATCAGAGGGACTCCACAACAGATCATGGCAGTTCAACCTTCACAGTTTCTGAATAGTTAGGAGGATCATGTAAGTATGAGTTCTGACACTATGATAGTTATAAAGGAAAGGGGTTTCCAATGTGGCTTTAAGAGAGTAGTGCAGAGTGAATTCAGGTGTGCGAACTGTCAACATGTGGAAATTAGGGTATTGTTCACACACACACACGCACACACACACACACACACACACACATTTATATAATATACAGAGGAACAGTATAATAAACCTTTTTTTTTTCTGTGATCACACACACACACATTTATATAATATACAGAGGAACAGTATAATAAACCTTTTTTTTTTCTGTGATCTAATAAGGTAATCTAGTTTGAATGTTTACAGTCCTTTAGTGTCTTTAGATATGTGTTATTTATTAGTACTATTTTATTGTGAAATGTTAACCAGACCCAACAATAAAGTGGTGAATTAGGAAGAACTTTCTTTGGATATGTAATGTATTTTATTTTGTTATGTCCCCTAATTGTATTGAAGTTTATAAGATATGCAAAATAGCATGCTGATGAGTTTTTTGGCCATTCTCTGTCAGATAAGTCGACATGGGTGTGTCCTGTCTTTTATTTTTTTGTTTGTTTGTTTGCTTGCTTGTTTGCAAATGTTTTTGTAAGTGTATTTAGTTTTTCATTACTAAATGGTATTGAATTTTATTTTTTATTGAAAATTAATTTAATACAATAAACCATAATTATAGTTTTCTTCTTTTCTACTCCTCGTAGTTCCTCCCTACCTCCCAATCCTTCTAGATGTAATCCCTTTCTGTGTTTCATTAGAAAAACACACCCAAATGATAACAACCAAACATAACAAAATGAAATATAATAAGGTAAACAAAAACACAATATCGAGGGTGGACAAGGCAACTCTACAGAAGGAAAAGTTCCACAGGAGCAGGCACAAGGATCAGAAACCCACTTTTTAACATACTCAGGAATTAAAAAAAAAAACACTAAGCTGAATGTTGTAACACATGTACAGAGGACCCAGTGCACACTGTGGTAGGCTCGAGAACAGAGAGGTACACTGAGGCATGTCTTTTGCTTTATGTCATTGTATTTTGATTTCCATTTCAAAATGTTGTTTGGATATAAGGTTTTTAAGGTATTTCCAAATTACATGCCTGTGATGACTCATGCCACCAGCACTCTGAAGAGTTCCAAAGATTTTTACATTTGAAGATGTATTAATCAATATAGATATAGCATAAACTTTGTATTACTCTAACTATATATTATAAATTGAAATATGTCATGATTATATCTTCTGCAATTCTTTTATTATTCATATTTTTCCTACAATGAGTGACTATTTTGTTTCCATATAAAGTTACAACTATATTTTTTTAATTTTTATGGATATTATTGAGTACTACATTGAATATATGAACTACTTTTGATAGAATGGCAATTTTCATAAGAATAGCCAGGCCAATCTCTGACCATAGGAGGCATGTCAAGCTCTGAATATTTTTCTCTTAAATTTGCTATTCTTGTACCTTAAATTTTCACTGTAGCCTTTCAAATTTTATATAGGTATCATATATATGCATATACATATATGTATATATATAATTTATTGATGGTATATATTATATTTAACAATGTTATATGTAATGTTATAATTTATATATATTGTAAATGGCATTGGGTCTATGATTTAATCTCAAAATATTTATTACAGAAAGATGATTTTTTTCATTAATTTTTTATCCTGGAACTTTGCTGAATGTAATTATTAGCATTATGCAGTTACTTCTGGCATACTTAGCACATTTTACTTATAGAATCATATCATATTTAAATTATGATAAAATGATTGCTGCCTTTCTATTCCTATCTCCTTTATATGTTTCACTCCTGTTGCTTGCCTAAACAACTCTTAATACTGTGTTGAATTAGACAGGAAGTGTGACCTTCCTTGTCTTCTTCTTGATTTTAATAAAAGTGCTTTGAGTTTCTATTCATTTACCAGAATGCTAGTTCTGAGTTTGTTTTCTATTGCATTGTTATACTGAAATACATTCTTTTTATCCTCACCAGTGACCACATTTCTAAGGAAACAGGACACTTGCTACACTAGTAGACATTTATGCCAATAGAAATGTCTGCAGATTGGGTTGCATTACTGAGAGCACCTTCATCCTCCTTCCTTGAATTTGCTCCTGATATTGTGAAGGGTATAAATTCAGTCATAACTATTGGAGGTCATGTTTACAACAGCCATGTCAATTATAGAGACAATATCTCACAGCATTTCTCTAATCCTCTAGCTTTTATTTACTTTCCACAGCTTTTTTCCTTCATATTGCTTGACCACTGGGCAGGTTGTTTTAGATGTCCCAACTATGGCTGAATAATAATTGTTCCTAATTCTCAATATCTTGATTAGTTATTCATTTTCATGCTAATCTACACCAACCATAATAAGAATCTTATCTACTCAAAAGATCATGAGCACATAGCTTTAGAAATAAACAGAAATATTTAAGGGGGAATTTGACAAAATGACCATTTAGAAAAAAATTAATGTGTTCTCTGCTAGGATCTACAAATTCTCTAGGCATGTTTGTTGTCAGTGTTTGCAGTACCATTCCTGAATTCTCTCTTATGGAACAGGCTTTGATTCTAATCAAGAATGTGTTTGGTTACTTGCTTAAGTTGTCTTACCCCAATTGCACTATGAGTGCATTTGACCTGACAGGTCATTATTGTAGGATATACAGTTTAGCAATAGATAAGAAAATTATAGAATTTTCCTCTACAGAAAATTCAGAGAGACATTTTCTAGCACTATGAAAGGCAGCCAAATGTATAGTGTTTTAAATAACATGGTCTTACCATGAAGTACACAGGGGCAATTGAGAATATTTGTGATTATTGGTACATGCTTACTGGATTTTTTTGACCTTTCTCTTTTTATTATTAATTATTTTAGTTATTTACATTCCAAATGTTGTTCCAGTGTCCCCTCCACAAGTACCCCACCCATCCTCTCCTTCCCTTTTCCTCTAAAAGAAAGCTCCCCTACACACCCACCCACACTCCTGCCTCACCCCTCTAGCATCCTCTTCCTCCTGGGCAACAAGCCTCCACAAGGGCCTCCCCTCCCAATGATGCCAAATAAGACAGTCCTCTGTTATACATGTATTGGGAGCCATGGATTCACCCATCTATACACTTTGTTTGGATGTTTAGTCCCTGAGAGCTCTGAGGCATCTGATAAGTTCTTTCTACAGGTTTGCAATCCTCTTCAGCTCCTTCTGTCCTTCCTGTAACAATTCTGTTGGGGTTCCAGGATGCCATCCAATGGTTGGCTGTATCTACATCTGTCTTAGTCAGGTGCTAGCAGAGCCTCTCTCACAGGACATCTATACCAGGCTCCTGTCAGCAAGCACTTCTTGACATTAGCAATAATGCTTTGGTATCTGCTCATGAGATGGATCCAAAGATGGGGCGGTCACTTGATAGCCTTCCCTTCAATATCAGCTCCATCTTTACCCTGTATTTCCTTTAGACAGGAACAATTCTGGGTTAAAGAATTTTATATGGATGGATGGCCCTATTCCTCAACTGAGAGCCATTTCTATGTACTGGAGGTGGTCTCTCCAAGTTCAATTTACTCTCTATTGGGTAGTTTGGCTAATGCCATGTTCATTGAGTCCTGGGAGCTTCTCACATTCCTGGCATCTGGGATTTTCTAGTGGTCCCCCACATACCCTAACTCTGTTAAATATTTCTATTCATTCTCCTGGTTCTCTAGACTTCTCTACTATCTCTTCTTATACCTGAACCCCCCCACACCTTTCCCATACTCTCCCCTACCAAAGTTACTCCTCTCTGCCTCCCATGATTATTTTCTTTCCTCTAATAAAGGGGATTGAAGCATCCACACTTTGGCTTTCCTTCTTCTTAATCTTCATAAGGTCTGTGAGTTATATCATGGGAGTTCTGAGCTTTGGGACTAATATCCACTTATCAGTGAGTACATACCATGTATGTCCTTCTGTGTCTGAGTTACCTCACTTAGGATGATATTTTCTAGTTTTATCCATTTCTCTGCAAAATTCATGAAGAATCATTTTTAATCGCTGAATAGCATTCCATTCTGTAAATGTACCATATTTGCATATGCATTCTTCCTTTGAGGGACATATGGGTTGTTTCCAGTTTCTGGATATTATAAATAAGGTTGCTAGGAACATAGCAGAGCATGTGTACTTGTTATATGTTGGAGCATCTTTTGCCCAATAGTGGTCTTCATGTAGAATATTTCCAATTTTTTGAGGAACTACCACATTTATTTCCAATGTGGCTGTACCAGTTTGCAATCCCACCAACAATGTAGTATTCCTCTTTTTACCCATCCTTATCAGCATCTGCTGTCAACTGAATTTGATCTTAGCCATTCTGATTGGTTTAAGGTAGACTCTTAGAGTTGTTTTGATTTGCCTTGCACTGAAGACTAAGAATGTTGGACATTTCTTTAGGTGCTTCTTGGGCATTCAAAATTCCTCTGTTGAGAATTCTTTGTTTTGCCCTGTATGCCATTTTTTTTTAAAGTGAGTTCTCTAGAGTGTAACTTCTTGAGTTCATTGTATATTTTGGATATTCACTTTCTATCAGATGTAGGGTTGTTAAAGATCATTTCTCAATCTGTAAGTTGTCATTTTGTCCTATTGACAGTGTCATTTTCCATACAGAAGATTTTCAGTTTCATGAGGTTCCATTTGTCAATTATTGATCTTAGAGCCTGACTCATTGGTGTTCTGTTCAGGTTATTTTCCCCTGTGCCAATGTATTCAAGGATCTTTCCCATTTTCTCTTCTATTAGACTGGACATATCTGGTTTTATGTAGAAGTTCTTGATCCACTATAAGTAGAGCATTGTACAAGAAGATAAAAAATAATCAATTTGCATTTTTTTTACATTCAGACCTCCTGTTAGACCAGCGTCATTTGTTGAAAATGCTTTCTTTTTTCCACTGGATGACTGTGGCTTCTTGGACAAAGATCAAGTGACCGTAGAGGTGTGGGTTTATTTCTGGGTCTTCAATTCTATTCCATTGAACTACCTTCCTGTCTCTGTACCAATATCATTTGGTTTTATCACTATTTCTCTGCAGTACAGCTTGAGGACAAGGATTGTGATTCCCCTACAATTTCTTCTATTGCTGAAGACTGTTTTCACTATCCTAGGTTTTTTGTTATTCCAGATGAATTTGAAAATTGCTCTTTCTATCTCTGTGAAGACTTGAGTTGGGATTCTTTTTTTGCAGATTGCACTGAATCAGTAGATTGCTTTTGGTAAGATGGCCATTTTTATTATATTAATCCTATTGATTCATGAGCATGTGAGATCTTTAAATCTTCTGAGGTCTTCTTTGATTTTTTTTCTTCAGAGATTGGAAGTTCTTGTCATACAGATCTTTCACTTGCTTTGTTAAAGTTTCACCAAGTTGTATTATATTATCTGTAATTTTTCCAAAGGGTGTTATTTCCCTAATGTCTTTCTCAGCTCATTTATCTTTTGTGTAGAGGAAGGCTACTGATTTGTTTGAGTTAATTTTATATGCAGTTATTCTGCTGAAGTTGTTTATCACCTGTAAGAGTTCCCTTGTATAATTTTTCGGATCTCTTATGCATACTATTATGTCATCCACAAATAGTGATACTTTGACTTCTTCCTTTCCAATTAGTAAATATTTGACCTCCCTTTGTTGTCTAATTGCTCTGGCTAGAATTACAAGTACTATATAGGAGAAAATTGGGCACCCTGATCTTGTCCCTGATTTTAGTGGACTGCTTTAAGTTTCTCTCTATTTAATTTGATGTTGGCTGTTGGTTTTCTGTATATTGCTTTTATTATGTTTAGGTATGTTCCTTGAATTTCAGAACTTTCCAAGACTTTTAACATGAAGGGGTGTTGTATTTTCTCAATACAAATTCTTAAGGAAAGGGTTTATTTGGTTTGTATTTTCTCATTATAGTTCATGCTTGAGTAACTCAGGCTAGGAACTGGGAAGCAGGACCTAAAGCAGAAACCACAAAGGAACACTGCCTACTGGCTTACTCAGCTTACTTCCTTATTCAACCCATGAAAGAACA
Source organism: Mastomys natalensis (assembly GCA_021653895.1). Classification (NCBI taxonomy): domain Eukaryota; kingdom Metazoa; phylum Chordata; class Mammalia; order Rodentia; family Muridae; genus Mastomys; species Mastomys natalensis. The sequence continues at coordinate 33,287 of JAJTUV010001665.1, forward strand.
GCCTAATGATGATAGCACAGTGCCCCAGGATCTGGGTACACCCACATCAATAATTAATTAAAAATGATAATTCAGACATGCCTACACGTCAATCTCATGGAGTCATTTTCTCAATTGAGGTTCATTTGCGGAGATGAGCCTACTTTATGTTAAGTTGAAAAACACTGACAGCAAGAACAAACTAAACAAAAAAAGAAAAGAGAAACTCTATCCACATACCTCTGGTCCCTGGACTCCAACCCTTGTTGTTGCTATTCTCAGTTCAGACAGCCTACACTAAATAGACTAATAAATATCCTGCATCCCAGTTTTATATTTGAAACTGTTTGATCTTGGATCAAATTTATGCCTGTCTTTCACTTTATTCAACTTTTTATCTGGTCCCCTGTGAGGGTTTTACTTACATCTTTAACATCTCTCTGCTTGCAGTGATGCCCTTCTGCACTCTACAGCCCCTTTAACTCTTTCTTATCCATTTTATAATCTCTCTCTTTCTATCTCTCACACATAGGCCATATTAGTGATTGAATATTAAACCTGTCTAAATATATGAACATCTCTTAGCCATGGCCCTGGATCTATCATTTATCTATTTCTTCGTTTTTCTCTAGTAGTTAACATTTTCAGTATGTACTGATTCTTCAAGTTTATCTTGCATAATCTCTCTCTCTCTCTTTTTCTTTCTCTCTCTCTCTCTCCCCTCTTTCTCTCTCTCTCATTTCTTTTTCATCGAATTACATATAAAAGCAGATATCAAGAGGAACATATTATATTTTTCATTCAGTCTTATGTCCAGGATCCTCTAGAATTTCCTTTCCTCATGAGCTGAATCTTGTTTCCTGAATATACTGGAAGAAATTTCCTTTCAGAAATTTCAATACCAGAGACACAAAAGTGAAGGGAACTATTGCTTGGCTGGATAATAAATGCTGGCCATCTTTGTCTAAACTATCAATTAGTTGTGATATTGAAGAGACTAGCATTATAGATGTGAAGTCTCTTGGAAGTGATGCCTCAGGGTCAGCATGCAGAAACTGTGTTCCAAAAATGATGGGGTCATAAGTCCATTACCTACCCCGAATACACTAGTGACTAGATTTATTCAAGTGGCACAGGTTATGTAGACATGGAGACATCATGGACAAGAGATGAGGCTTGACACCGTGTGTTAGGGAAGCATTTCTGAAGACACACCAGAAGAAGCTACTGATTAAAGTGCAGCCCAGTTGCTGCAAAGTACCCCAGTTTGGGGAGATGCAAGTGTCATAAGTTGAATGACAAAATTGGCGGCCTCCTTGGGGTGGAGAAAGCCATAACCTAGAAGTTCCTCTGTACCTATGCTGCAGAAGGACATGTAGTTATTTTACCCAGACACTTTTAAAGATGCCAGAAAATCATAAGTAGATCAAAGATATTACAATATTGAGTTATTTACACCATTGGGGTTTGATTTTGCCTTGTTTACATTGTTGATTTATTCTCCTATCTTGAACTAAGAAAGTTTTTAATTTTTTTTTTACATTATATGACCTCTTCATTCAAAATAATATTTTGGAGTTTTATAAGAAATTTGAATTTTAAAAAACATTTTTTAAGATACTGAAATTTTAAAGTGTTTGAAATGGGCAAGGCTGTGGGCTTTGGAAGTCCCAGAACAGATATGATTGATATTCAACCTTTGATAAAGTACTTGCCTAACATAAACAGATTTGAGCTTGACCTTTATCACAAATGCAGATTATATAGTACATACAAGGAACTACAGCACCCATGTGGTAGAAGTAGAAAAATATGAAGCTCAAGGTCATCCTAAGCATTTCTCAGGACAGCCTGAGTCCACTTCAGAGAAAAGATAACATATGCTCTGTGCTATTGTATGCTGGAAGTATGTAACTTGCTTTTGATTTTATAGAGGTTACATAGAATGTATTGACTTGAGGCTCAGAAGACACTTTGAACTTTTAAACAATTTTCATGCTATGAAAGATGATGGTGTTTTTTGAAGTTGTATAATATACACTTTTATTATGATATGGTTGTGACACTGTGACAGACAAGGTGTAGAACACAGTGGTTTGAATGAGATGCCCACTCTTAGTCTCCGATTTTCAAATACTTGACATCTAGTTAGTGACTGTTTGGGGAAGATTAGGAGATGTGGAATTGCTGGACAAAAGATATCCCTGTGAATAACATTCTGTCTTTCAAAATTCTCATGATGTCTTAAATAGATCTCTCCTCTTTCTCTCTGCAGTTTGAGATTTTTTTTTTTTCTGATCAGATCGCCATGTTTACTCCTTCACACACAGGTTATATACACAAAAAGGCAGGATGTGGGGAAGGGTATGAGCAGTTTGAGATTTAAGCTGCAACTTCGGTAACCTCCTGCTTGCCACTCAAAATACAGAAAGACTGGAGATAACATTTTCCTACTGTAAATTTACTTTTATTAATATATTTTTGTTGTTGTTGCTAAAGGATTCCAAAATGTAATGTTGTCTGTAGTTAAACAAATTGCAGACTCTCTGCCTATGCCTCAAATGTGTTAGATATAAAGACATGTGCCAATTAGACTGGTCATTTTGCACAAAAATTTAATGATAAAAGGAATTAATGATCAAAGCCAAATGTACATTTACAAATGAAATAAAAAGCATTCAAGGTAAATTGACTCATATCATCAATCATATCCTTCTAGACATAGAAGTACAAGAATTAATACAAAGTTGAAGCTAGCCTCGGCTAAAACACAGGACACTATCTCATAAGTTCCAAATGTAATAAAGTGTATGAACAAATGAAGAAATTAAGTGAGGTAGAGAAAGGAGGAAGAAGGAAGAAGAGGGGAGGAAGAAGATGAGGAAGAGTAGGAGTAGAAGACTTCAATATTCATAAAATATGAAAAGCTCAAGAAACATGAGTAGAAGATCATCACATGTAAACTAAAATTCTATGCTATGGAAAAAGGGGTTTTGGAAAACATGAGCATCTACAAATTAAACTTCTGTCAAGAAAAATGACAAAAACAGTAAGTAAACAATTCTTTATGTTCCCAGATAGTATACCCTGTATCTTTTGGGTTCATTTTAAGATCTATTAATTCCACACTACTAGAACTCTTCTGTCTGCCCACATTATGTATCCATTGAATTTAGCCTGTATAAGTCCTCTTCATTACACAGATATTGTAAGCAGTACACAGAACTTTTCATATAAGTTTCCCAAATAACAATAGCAATGTCAGAATTAGAATCAAATCACAGATCATGAAGGCATGGTTTAAACCATAGAGCATCAGAGCATAGATTTCTTGCACACATTTCATACAGGGATTTATTCTTAGATAATATTGAAAGATTATGCACTTTTTCAACTTGATGTGATCTAGAATCACCTGAACCGTAAGCCTCTGTTATCCTTGAACAGGCTTAACTTAATAAGTTCATTGAGGTAGGAGAACCTGTCCTCCTCGGTAAGACCAGGTTATGGATCCTTAGCACTGACCTCTTCATTAACAAATTGGCTTTCTGTGTCCCAGCAAGATCTCTACAACCCAAATCAAGGGATTGATAATTTTCCATGTATATCCACATGTAGTTATTACTTGTATGATACAAAATGCAATTTATTTTAAATCACAGGAATTTCTTTAGATATTTCCAGTGTCCTAATCCCATTTTGACAAGCAGTATGTAGATAGATGCAGAAAATCTTTGATTCATTTTCTTGTTCAGCAAACTCTATGTGACCCTTGACTTTTGTGTCTATTATATAAAATGGAAGACAAAATAGCCATGATAGAAAAACCTTCAGCCTTAACCTGCTAGATGGCAGATAAAGATGGAACACTGTATGTTTAAAGCCAGTGTATTCCCCACAGCATGTTCTAAGCCAGAAAGAGCTATAGATGGAAGCTTAGTCTTTCAAAATAATAAATCAGTCTGTTGTCGCATCCACCTTGAACAGCAAGTAAGACACGACATGGTTGGGTCCTTCTCAGACAGCTTTATTCCAGGAACGAATCTTGATGGGGACCCCGAGCAGCATAAATGAGCTGCTTTTATATCCGCCCTAGGCAGGCTAGGTGGCATGTTCTCCCAGGATAGGTTAGGCTGCCAATACCTCATTAGCATAAGCCCCCTGTCAACGGGCTTGTTTACTCAGAAAACTGAGCTGACCTTGGAAAACCGGCACCATCTTAAACCCCCTGCCTACATCTCCCCCTTATTTATTTTATAAATTTGAAGTAGGTCACCTCTGGACCCTTCAGACCCTAGGCCTCCCACACCCAAGCATATTTGAACTCAATCACCAGGTGGTTGGCAAGAAGCATTGGAAGGCACTCCTTGAAAGAGCCACTGCTGTGGTGGCAAGTCAGCGGTGGAAAGCAGAGGTCTGAGCCCTTGTGCAAGTGTTGAAGGCATTGTAATGGAGGAATATGTTCTTCCCCATACCCGCCTTCTTGCCTTTTTTCAGGGAGAAGTATATTTGGCACAAAACCTCTATGCTCTCGGATATGCTTTCAGAGAATCTATCTCAGGATTGAGAACATCTCTAGTCGAGGAGCTCCTCGTACTCCCTGCTTCAGAAAAATTGAGATAGTGCCATAGAAGCCTCATGAGTGTACACCATTGGCAATGGTCAAGATGGTCAGGATCTAGGGATAATGTCTGGACGGCCATTACTGGGTCCAGAAAGCTCCCCACTATGCCTCCCTAAGGGAGGCCAGCCAAATACCTGGGGAAGCACCTTCCTCCATGGCAGCCAGCGTCTGCTAAACTACAGCCTTATGTCTTGCATGGTCACAGCACAAACGACACAGGAACCAAAGGCAGAAACCACATCCCAGGAGAACAGCAGCCCCCCAGACAAATACTCCTGCCCATTCTTTAAAGAAGTTGAGGGCATCCTTGACCCAAGTGATGAGCCCCTCCAGAGTGACGGGATCCAGCTTTCCACAGAGTTGAATAGAATGTCTGATTAATTTTTGTCCATATCCCATAGACCAGGTTTATAGGACGAATGTCTGTATCTAGCATGTTCCAATCAAATAAAGATGTATTAGAGCACAAAGTCTCATTAGCATGACAAATTCTCCAGTGTGGTGCAAAGTCAGATTTCTGCTGTTTTGCCATTTTACAAGGTGGAATGTTAGGTGGTGGTCTCCCAAGTCCTCTGGTAACATTTTGAAAATCTGGATAATAAAAGTCAAGAGTCCAATGGATACCTGCTGTAACATTAGTATCTGCATCATCTTGCATAGTCACCTTTTCACATAAAGGCATAGTATGATTAATCTGAAAACAAATAGGAAGTCCATCCAGCTTTCCTGAATAGTTGAAATAAGCATGGTAAGTTAATAAGTGACTGTCAGAAAAATGTTCCATGAATTTAGTCTGATTATTACCAACAGGAATATCAACAAATTCTTCCCATGTCACAGGATGTATGACAGGAGGATAAAGAGCATAAGCCCAATATACTTCAGCTCAACATTCCCGATACAGCAACCCAAGTGTGCTGATCAGCATTGCAAAGATTTGTAACAGCCTGTTGACATCCATCTCCCATTCTCGATTCAGGGATAATCGCGTCATCTTTCTCCTCATCTGCCCCATTTTTGGTTTTGGCATGTGGGATACACCATTCAGGAATCCACCTAGGAGACGTTTTGTCTGTAGAAAAAACACAAACATAACCACTACCCTAGACCAATACTGGATCAGGGCCACGCATAGTGATATCTACAGGATCTTTCCAATACACTACAGGTTTGTTAACACTTCCTACACTCCGCTGACGGTCTGCAGCAGACAGACCAGCATCATCCAATGTAAGAAAATTCAAAACAAATAGAGAAATGTGAAAATATAGAGGAAGGGGTATCTTTTATTCCCCATATCCCACCTTTTTATTTTATTAATTTGATTTTTTAATAGATGAGAACATACATGAGATAATTTCTCTCCAGTTAAAGCAGATGCAATAACATAGTGGAAAAAAGTATCTACTACTACATGAACATAAGATAACTTCCCAAATTGAGAAATGTGTGTAACATCAATATGCCATAAATCATTAGGTACCAGTCCTCTTGGATTTATGCCATAATGAGGAACAGGAACTAAGGGAGCACAGGCTGAACAGTCTTTAATTATTGCTCTAGCCTGTTTTCTAGTTATGTGGAACATATTTCTTAGAGTCTTTGTAGACACATGGTGCAAAGCATGAAGCTCCTGTGCCTTTTGAGCATTATATATTTGAATTTTTGTTAAATCATCAGCTAACTGATTTCCCAAAGACAATGGTCTTGGTAAAATGAAGTGACTTCTAATGTGACCTATAAAAATAGGATTTTCTCTTTGCTGTAAAAGGGATTGAATCAAGCTCAAATACTGTTGTATAAATGATACTTTAGATTTAATAAGAGGAACTGTTTCTAACTAATGAAAAGCTTGAACAATATACATGTTATCTGTTATAATATTAAGGGCCTCAGAAAACATCAACATAGCTTGATATATGGCAAATAATTTTGCCATCTGTGTAGAGACCTTTTCTAATTTCCAAGTATTCTTTGACTGTGGGGAAACCAAAACCACTGACCCATTAGAAGAGCCATCAGTATATATAATTAAGGCATCCTTTATAGGAGCTTGTTTAACGATTTTAGGAAATATAATTCTATGATATGTAGCAATGCTAAGCAGTTTATCAAGTGGATAAGTATGTGATATTTCTCCTACATAAGTAACAATCAAAATTGCAAATTCATCAACAATATTTAATAACCAAGTGATCTGTGCTGCTTTATACGCCAAAACAATTGTTTGCAGGATCTTTTCCCAAATGAGTTATATTTAGCTTTCTTTCCTGTTGAATTGTTTCAGTTATCTTTTCAGGATATGACTTCAAAGTGGTGGTTTGACTATAGTGGCCCGTGTATCCAGCACAAAAATTCCTTGTTGATATAAAGCACCCGTAGGAGACATTTGAGTAGGCAGGATAATTAATTCCCATGGTTTTGATATATCAGCAAATTATGTTGTGCATTTTCAATTGCTTTCTCTACTAATCTTAAAGCTTTATGTCCTTCTTTTGCCATAGTTCTAGATGAACTAGGATTAGCATCACCTTCTAGTATTTTGAATAAAGGACTTAATTCATGTGTACTAAGTTTTAGAAATGGTCTTATCCAGTTTATATCTCTTAATAATTTTTGAAAATCATTCAATGTCAACAACTGCTGTGTAAAGATACTAATTTTTTTGAGGTGTAAAATATTAGGGTATGATTGAAATCCTAAATATTTAAAAGGAAAAATATGTTGCACCTTTTCTTGTGCTATCTTCAATCCATTTAATGTTAATTGATGTTCCATAAGTGTATATGCAGTTGTTAATACATCAATATCTTAGCAGCAATAAATATATCATCCATATTATGAATACACATAATTGAAGGAAATTGTTCTCTAGTTTGTCTAATACCTTTATCTACAAATTTCTGGCATAGAGTAGGGCTGTTAGCCATTCCTTGAGGCAAGGCTTTCCATTAATATCTAGCCATAGGTTCACTGTAAACATTCTTTATATAAACTTCTACTTTAATTCATGATCTAGTCCTTGGTGTGAACTTGTAATAAATTCTATAGTGTGTGATCATTTATTCTAAGGATAAGAGGGCAAACGTTATAGGGAGATTAAACTGAACTCTTTGCCCTTTTTAAAGTAGAGCTCTTTGCTTCTCTTAATATTATTTTCTTAGGTAGTTTTCATAAGAAGCTTTTATGCTTAATAATAAACTCTTTAATAACTTGTTTAAGTGGCCTCAGACTTGTAGGCATAAATCAAAGCCCAGTAGTTTTTTCTGAGACAAAATAAAGTTGTCTACTCAATCTGTAGCTGTTCTTAGAATGAGGTTCTAAGTGCCAAAAACTGTAGTTTCTGGTCTCAGGGATTACAAAAGGCAGATCAGTTACAGTGGCACAGCATCTAGATAGACAAACTTATTATATAGCAACCCAAGGTCCATAATCTCTCTAATATATAAATTTGTTATGGCATTTTCCTTGGGTCTAGGCAATCTCTTAAATGTCTTATAAAATTAAGGGAAAATATATGTTCCTTAAATTGAGCCATATTTGTGAAATTTGAAAATTAGCAATATCTAAAAAGAAACAATTTCAAGCTATTATAAACCATAATTTATATCTTGGCTATGAGTATCCCAATTAAAAGCCTAATTTTTGCATTTTAAATAGTGGCTACAGCATATAGTTTAATTATTTCTACTGAAGCATGGGAACCCAAGAGAGTAACCATGTAATCTAATTATATATATTGTTCTTTTATTCATGTATTAGACCAAATATCAATAGTTTTAACAATCAATCATATTATTATTTGGAATAAGAAATATTTCATTAAGTTCTTCTTCAAGATATCTTTGTGATCTTGACCTATAATTTTATATTAACATGGCAATAGCTTTATAACAGGATGTTAAAACTTCTTATGGAAGTAAAGAAATATAAATTCATAGTAATAATCTCTTGTATCAAAGGACTGTTATAAAACAGCCAACAAATAATTAATATAATATATTTATTAATAACAGTTTTTTCTATTTCTTGTATAATTATCTCTCTGTTATCAGCCAATTGTGCAACAAAGAAGGTGTTCATGTTTGATCCCAGATTAAACTCTTATTGAGATCTCTTTAAAATATCTGGTTCTGAATGACTCCAACTTTGAATTACCAGCTATAATTTAGTTTTTGTTACCAAAATTGTAAATTTGTAATCATATCCAATGAGCAAATTTACATTTTTTAATATCAATCAAGAATAAAAATAAATGCACATCTAAACAAACTTTTCTTACCTTTTTAGCTATAATTTAAGAGAAAAGTACTTATCAACCTGGGAGACACCCTTATTGCAGAAACTGTTGGCCTCCTTCCAAGAGCTGCTTATGAAAACAGTTAACTCTTTTCAAGGTTGTATCTGCCAGTACTCTTCTCCCAGCCACAGGGCAGAGTAAATTATCAGTTTTTGCTGTGTAAATAGAGACTGTTTCCCAAGCAAGTTTCAAAGCAAATTGAACAGGCAGTTTTCAAAACATGAGACATAGAACACAACCATTCATGCCAGACAAAACAAACATATGATACATATATGGACAAATTGGTATACCAATGATAGACAATAAACATAGAAAACAAAACTGAGAATCTCTCCTCGAGATAGCCAGAGAGATTAGGGTATCCCCCAATCATCTCTTGCTTCTCCATAGGGCTCTGTAATAAGCTTTTTTGTTTTTCTTTTTGTTAGACTGTTTCCCATTTTACGTCTCTGTTTCTTTACTTTCACTTTTCATTCGGTACCACATCGAAACTTTTGCTCCGCGTCCTGGAGACTTAATTGCTTTTACACCAAAGCGTTTATTGCTCCTGGTCTTGAAATTGTTTCCTTCCGAGAACCTAGAAATTGTCCCTAAACCAGGAACCTTGAAATTGTCTCCTTCTGAGAACTTTAAAACTTGGCCCCACTTACCGGGCACTTTCTTGCCGCTTTACCGTGGACTTTTTTGGGCACGTTATCAAAGACAGACTCAGAGAGACAAACACAGACAGAGGGAGACAGACAAAGAGTGCGGGCTTACTGAGGAGGCGGCTGGTGAGTTTGCTTACACTCAACTTACAGTCTGTGTCTCTGATCTCTCTTCCCAGCAGATACACTCATGCCCTGGACGATGACAATTTAAGCAGAAGCAAAGACTATACCCTAGAAAAAAACCACAATAACAAAAACACAGACCAACCCACACTGGGTCTACAGCAAACATAAACATAATACTTCTACAGACTTACCTTGCCCTAGGGCTTTCCGGTACCTCCGTTCCTAGCTGCTGAGTTCTGAATCCACGAGGGCGAAGTCCTTGGGTCCCCATACAGGCCACCAGATGTCGCGTCCGCCTTGACCAGCAAGTAAGACACGACATGGTTGGATCCTTCTCAGACAGCTTTATTCCCGGAACGAATCTTGACTTATGGACGGGGACACCCCCCCCCCAGCAGCAGAAATGAGCTGCTTATATATCTGCCCTAGGCAGGCTAGGTGGTGTCTTCTCTCACGATAGGTTAGGCTGCCAATACTTCATTAGCATAAGCTGGCTTGGGAGGGCCTCAAGGCTGACACATGCGCAATGGGCTTGTTTACTCAGAAAGCTGAGCTGACCTTGGAAAACCGGCACCATCTTAAACAGGCTGCCTACAGTCTGTCTTACTGAGTACTTTCTGCCAGGAATACTCTGACAATTTAGAAAAATACAATACTACTGCATTGTAAATTCACTGACTTTTTTCCTACTAGGAAGCAATATTTGAAAGATACCTTTAAAATTCAAGATGGCAAAAGTATCTTTTCAACAAGCTTTAAAGTTCTTCAGCACTGGCAGAACCTTCAGAGAGACTCATCTACAGTAGCACAGCCTGTTTAAGGAAGGACATCCTCTTTTCTCTGTTTGGCATGAATTTATATATTACCACACTTATCTTCTTAGTCCTACATTAAAGCAAATTTAGCCACACAGGATAACTTCAGAAAGTTCTGCCATAAGATAGGAAGCAGGGTATTTCCATATACCTTTTTATTTTTACTGATTTTTTTCTTCCATGATTTTATAGTGAACAGTGCATATTGTCCAATTTCATATCTCATTTAGCATTTCCTTATGCAGTTCCCATTCCCATGTAAACTTTGATTTCTAGAAAAGGATATTGCTAAGTCAATATCATATTTAAATCTACTGGAAAATAATTTAATGTATGAGTATTTAAAATCAGGAGCGTTTCTTTATTTTTGTTTATATTGTCATTTCTATATTCAGTGGACAACTAAATCACCAAGGTTTAAAGTTGCATAGAAGAGCCTTGAGTGATGCTTCTGGTTGTAAAAACTACATGTAACTGTAGATACAGCCTTTGGCACCTACATATTTCTACACATATTCACACATACACACACACACACACACACACACACGCACACACACACACAGGCAGGCAGACACAGAGAGGCTGAGGGAGAGAGGAATACGGAGAACAGAAAGACAGAGACTGAGTGATAACAGAGTCAGAGACGGAGACAGAGAAAAAAATATGCACACATGACTAAAATTAATAAAATTTAGCTAACTGTGGTGGCACATGACTTTACATCTAGCATTTAAGAGGCAGAAGCTGATAAACCTCTGAGTTAAAAAGTCATTCTCAGTGTACAAAATGAGTTGCCAGTCCAGCAAATACTAATGAGTAAGACCCTGTCTAAAAAATAAAAAAAATAAATAAATATCTTATTGAAACAAATTCTCAAAACACAAGGAAAAATTCCTCACTAGATCCTAAACCAATGCTTTTAGTAAACTACAAATATTGTGTACATGTTAAGGGTTTTGTTACTTGAACACATAGGACATTTTAAAAATACATCTAACAAGTAAAACCTGAATAATGCAGAATGTTGTTAAAGCAGCATCTTTTATCCCTAGTGATTTCTCCTGACAGTATAAGTATAAGCTTTTGTACATTTCTTAGTTTTAGTTACATTTTTTCTAAGCATTCTTTCTTTCCTTTGTATAGAGATCTAAAGGTGAATATACACCAATATTATGTAGTCATCATTGCCCAGAAAACACCTTGCATATATTCCTGACCAATTTATAAAGGAGGTTGTGAAGATCCTTTGCTTAAGACTAGCATTGAAAAGCTTAAAGCTCATGGCTGCCTGCTTTATGTCATTAGCTTTAGAAAAGACTTTGAATCCCTGCAACCTGGCAAACGTGCAGGCATGCGTGATTTGAGGGGTGTTAGCTCATAGCACAGACTGGGGGTTGGCAGTATGATTAGTCAAGTCAGAGCAGCAGGCCCGGCTCAGAGAAGAGGCAGCCAAGGATGCCTGTAGCATCCACACTAGGAATGGTCAGCGAGGCAATGCAGCAACCAAGGTCAGCTCCCACTTTGACCCCTTGTTTCTTTCATAGGTAGACATGATTTGTGCACATTAAGTGTTGCAAATTCTTTGGGGTCAGAAAATTATCCTATGCATCTCAAGTACTTGACTGAAGAATCCAGTCAGAAAGCTATCAGATCAGGACCTGGCTTCCTTTGTCCTGTCCTGTATTGTGTTGGCTGCAGCGACCCTCCTCTTGAGCCTTCAATTTGCTCTGTCAGTTCAGTTCAGTTTTCTTCAGGGTGAACATTAACATTTCAAAGAGCTGACAGTATTGTCAATTATTGGTGTATGGGAGTAAGGACTGTCAGAAAAAAAAGGAAATTTGTTTTAGTAAACAGATGTTGTTTAAAAATGGTATTTCTAAAGGAATTCACTTTTTGTTATGCCATGCCTTAATGATATAAAGGGATAAAAGTACTTTAGGGTTAATATACAGATTATCATCAGAGGGAAACCACAACAGATCATGGTGGTTTGCACCTCCAAGCTTTTGGATGGATAGGAGGATCAGGTAGGCAAGAGTTTTGACACTATGATACTTAAAATACAGGAGGGGGGATTTCAAAGTGGCTTTAAGTGAGAGTAGTGGAGTGTGAATTTAGGTGTGTGAACTGCCAACATGTAGAAATGTGGGCTTTTTTTCACACACACATACATGCTACACACACACAGATACACACACTCATACACACATATATACACATAAACACACACATACACACAAATATATATAGTGTATACAGTGGAACAGAATAATAAACCTTTTATGCTCTGTGATCTCATAAGGTAATCTAGTTTGAATGTTTACAGTACTTTAGTGTCTTTAGATATGTGTTATTATTTTTTTAATTTTGTAATGTTTCCTAGAATCAACAATAAACTGGTCAATTAGGAAGAATCTTATTTGGATAGTAATCTATTTTATTTTGCTCTGTTCCTTTATTTGATTGAAGTTTATAAGATATGCAAAATACCATGCCGATGGGTTTTTTAGCCATTCTTGGTCAGATAAATTGAAAAGGTGTGCCCTGTCTTTATTTGTTTGTTGGTTGGTTTCTTTACAGGTGTTTTTGTAAGTGTATTTTGTTTTTCATTACTAAATGGTGTTGAATTTTATTTTTATTGAAAATTAATTTTAATACAATAAAGCATAAGTATAGTTCCCTTTTTTCTACTCCTCCCAGTTCTTCCTTATCTCCCTTTCCTTCTAGATCTAATCTTTTACTGTCTTTCATTAGAAAAGCATACCCAAATGATAACAACCAAACATAACAAAATGAAATATAATAAGATAAACAAAAACATAATATCGAGGGTGGACAAGGCAACTCAACAGAAGGAAAGTTCCACAGGAGCAGACAAAAGGATCAGAAACCCACTTGTTAACATACTCAGGAATCCCATAAAAACACTATACTTAATGTTATATCATATGTACAGAGGACTCAGTGCAGACTGTTGTAAGCTTTTGAACAGAGAGATCCACTGAGGCATGTCCTTTGCTTTATGTCATTGTAGTTTGTTTTCTATTTCAAAATGTTTGGATTTAAGATTTTTAAGGAATTTCCAAAGTACACACCAGTGGTGACTCATGCCACCAGTGCTTTGAGGAGTTCTGAAGATGTTTGCTTCTGAAGAGGTATTAATTAATATATATAAACTATATTAATACTGTACTATACATGTTTTGTTACATTAACTATAAAGCATAAACTTAAGTCTGTCATGATGATATCACTTGCAATCCTTTTATTATTAATGTTTTTTCTACAATGAATGTCTTTTTTGTTTCCACATAAGTTTACAATCATATTTTTTAATCTGTGTGGATATTAGTGATGAATACATTGAATACGTAAATTGCATTTGGTATAATGACAATTTTCATAAGAATAACCCTGACATTTCCCTGACCATAGAAGGAATGTCAAGTTGGTTTTTTTCCTTAAATTTACTATTCTTCTACCTTACAATTACATTGCAACCTTTCAAATTATATATAATTTGATATATATAATATTTTTATATGTATAAATTTAAATAACATATTGATGGTGTATATATTGTATAAACAATGTTGTATATAATATTATAATGTTCATTATAAATGATACTGTTTCTATGATTTCTTTCTCAAAATATTTATTACAGAAACATGATTTTTTTCATTAAATTTTTTTATCCTGTAAATTTATTGAATGTAATTATTAGCATTATGTGGTTTCTGGTGGCATATTTAGCACCTTTTACCTATAGAATCACATCATATTTCAATGATAATAAATTGGCTTCTGCCTTTCCTACTCCTATTGCCTTGATATGTTTGCCTTGTGTTGCTACCCTAAGACTACTAATACTCTACTGAATAAGACAGGAAGTGTGACCTTCCTTGTCTTGTTCCTGATTTCTTTAAAAGTGCTTTGAGTTTTCTACTCATTTACTAAGATGCTAGTGCTAAGTTTGTTTTTTGTACCCTTCTATTAAAATACATTCTCTTTATCCTTACCAGTGACCACATTTCTAAGGAAACAGGAGACTTGCTACACAAGTAGACATCTATACCAATAGCACTGTCTACAGATAGGGTTGGAGTATTGAGAGCACTTTCATCCTCCTTCTTGAATCTTGTGAGGGGTATATATTTAACCATAATATTGCAGATCATGTTTGCAACAGCCATGCCATTTATAGGGAAAATATTTCATATTATTTCTTCAATCCTCTAGCTTTATTTTATTTCCACAACTTTTTCCTTAACATTACTTGACTCCAGGGCATGATGAATAACTATAGGTTCTTATTCTCAGTATTTTTGGTAGTTATTCATCTTTGTACTAATCAACAACAACTGAATTAAAAGTCTTATCTACTTTAAGAAGCACCAGCATATAACTATGAAAAAAAACCAGAAATATTTAAAAGGGAATTTGACAAATGCCCATTTATAAAAATAAAGTTAATATGTACTCTGCTAGGAGAATATATTAATATATATATTAATTAATACAGGTTGTCAATTCTTGCAATCCTATTCCTGAATTCTCTCCTTCAGAACAGGCCTTGATTCTAATCAAGAATGTTGTTGGTTACTCGCTTAAGTAGACTGACCACAATTGCACTATAAGTGGATTTGACCTGTCAGGTCATTAATATACCATATAAGGTTTAGCAAAGGGTAAGAAAATTATTAGGTTTTTCCTCTACTTAGAAAATTCAGAGAGGCATTTTCTACAACCATGAAAGACAACCAACAGGGAACGTTGCCTGGGTTTTGTTTTGTTGGTAGTGGGTTGGGTTTTTTTTTTTTTCCAAAGTAAAACTTCTTGCTCCCATATGAAATTACAATTATATTTTTAATTTTGTATGAAGAGATTTGTAGGAGATTAGATTGAATGTGTGAATTGTTTTTAGAAGAATGCCATTTGTAAAGTACTAGCTCTGTCATTTCATAACCATGGAGACATTCTAGCCTGTAATTTCTTCTTCAATTAACTGTTATAGTTTCTTAAATTGTCACTGTAGCCTTTTACATTTTGTTTGTGTGTGAGTGTGTGTCTTTCTGTGTTGGGAATGGCATTGATTCTATGATTTCTTAAATAGTACATTTGTTCTTTATGAAATATATTAAATTTTGTGTGTTAAATTATTATCCTGTCACCTTTGCTAGGTGTATCAGTAGCAACAGTTTTCTAGTTGAAATTTAAGGAAATATAAAATCACATCGTATTCAAATGAAAAAATTTTAATCTCTGACTTTCCTATCTGTACCTCCTTTTTAGTCTTCACTCTTTTTCTTGCACTAAGATTCCTGATAATATAAGTAGGTGGAGGAAAGAGTGAACATCCTTGTCTTGTTCCAAAGCATTATCATTAATACTTATCTCCATTTACTACAGTCCTGGTCTTTGCTTGTTATATATTTTCCCTCTTAAGTCAAAATATATTCTCTGTATCCTTACCCACTGGCCACATTTCTGAAGAAAATTGACAATTGCTCACCCAGCAGCCATCAAAGCTAATGGGTCCCCAGGAATATGACTGAACTATAGATGAGTACACACTTGCTGTACTGAGTTTTTAGTGGTTCTTCATTTATATATTGAACAACAATGAATGCAAAAAGAATGATGTCTAATTAAACCCGAAGAACAGCACAAATCACTGGGTATGATCAGAAACATATTTTTTGTGAAAATGACCATTTAAAATAGCATCTAGGCATTTTATACTATGGACCTACAACTTCCCTTATCATGTGTTTTAACTATCTTTACAGTGCCATGCCTGATTTTTCACCCTGTGAAGAAAGGCTCAATTGCAATAAAGAAAGTGTTTGCTTAGTCCTATAAACAGAATCATCACTAATGCACCATTTGTACATTTTGCATCCTATGGCATTATTGTAGCCTGCAATGGCCAGCAAGAGATAAAAATCATTATCTTTTCTCTTGCTAACAACATGAATAGCACTTCAATGTACTATGAAATATAGGTAACACAAACAATTTTCTAGTTAGTTTAAGCTTCATTATTTTTTAATGTCCAGTAAATGAAATATATAATACCTTCAACAATGTGTTCTTAACTTCATGTTTTTAAGGAGAATCAAAAATATTTGCACTAATCTGTTATTTGTAGTTGTTTTTTTTTATTTCTATGACCAATAACTCATACAGTAGTGAACTTTTTTCTTTCAATAAAATTTTTGTTTAATAAACTACATGTTTTTGATCTTCACTCTCTGATTCATGCATAAGGTATTGTATAATTGTATAAGACATTGTACCCAGAAAGAATCCACAACAATCTATGTAATCTTGATATCTTATAGGTCTAACATTTGGATTACGGGTTTTTCACTGGTAATATTTAATACATGAGTAAAAGAAATATTTTCTCTTTGTTAGAAAAGGATTTATTTCATTTTTAAATTCTCAAGTCACACTCCATCACTGAGTGAAGACCAGGCATTAACAAGGCAAGACCTGGAGGCAGGAACTTAAGAGAAACAATGCTGCTGCTTACCACTTTGTTCCTGTGGCTTGCATAGAATACATCCTTATATATACCAGGATCACCTGACCAGGTATGGAGCCACACAAAGTGGGTTGAGTACTCCCACATCAATCATCAACTATTTCCTTGTCCCATTCTGCTTTTCCTGTCTCCATAAGCACCTCCCACACACACCACCATAGACACAGACCAACAGGCCTCTCCCCTCCTGGGGTTTCAAGTCTCTTGAGGCTTAGCTGCCTCTTCTTTTACTGATGCCAGACCAGGCAGTCCTAAGCTGTGTGATATGAGCCTAAGAGGCTCATATCAGCTCATATATGCTGCCTTATTGTTGGCCAAGTTACTGAGAGATCTCAGGGGTCTGAGTTAGTTGAGACTGCTGGTCTTCCAATGGGGTCACCTTACTTTTTAGCTTCTTCCAGCCTTTCCCTAATTCAACCGCAGGGATCCACAGCTACTGTCCAATGGTTGAATGTATCTGCTTCTGTCACAGACAGCTGAATATTGGGTCTCTAGGAGGGCAGCAATGCTAGGCTCATGTCTGTAAGTACATCATAGAATCAGTAATAGTGTCAGACCTTGGAATCTCCCATTGAGATGGTCTCAGTTTAGGCCAGTTATTGGACATCTTTTCCCTCAGCCTCTTCTCCATTTTTGTCATTGCCATTCTTTTAGACAGAAACAATTCTGAGTCAGTGACTATGAAATGGCAACCTTGTCCTCCACTTGTTGCCTTGCCTTTCCACTGCAGATGCATTTTAAAAGTTCCCTCTCCTACTGTTGGGAATTTCTTCTAAGTTCCCGCCATTTGAGCTAAAGAACCTCTCACTTTCAGCGTCTTTGGTAAATTATAGAAGGTCCAGCACCTCCCACCTCCATAGGTTGAATAATTCCATTCATTCTGCTGTCCTTCATATCTTGACTTTTGATCTTCCCATACCTGATAATGTACGCCTTTTCCCCTACCCGTCTTTCTCCCCCCTCCCATCGAGTTCCCTCCCTTCCTCTCCCTTCTGGTTTATTTTTTCTCCCTAATGGAATTGAAGCACCTTCACCTGGGTCTGAAGGCTTGTTAACCTTTTTGTGTTCTGTGTATGGTATCTGGGGTATTTTGTACTTTTTTTTTGGCTAATATCCACTTATTAGTGAGAACATACCATGCATGTCCTTCAGGGTCTGAGATACATTGAATGATGATATTTACTTGTTTCATCCATTTGTCTTCAAAACTTATGATGTCCTCATACATATTAGCTGAATAGTATTTCATTCTATAAATGAACTACATTTTCTGTATCCATTCTTCTGTTGTGGACATCTGGGTTGTTCCAAGGTTCTGGGTATCACAATTAACACCACTATGAACACAGTTGAACATGTACCCTTTCTGGCAAGGTGGGGCATCTTTTGGGAAATTTATGACACATGTTTAATTTATTTGCATCAGATGATCAATATAATCTAATTTAAGGTTTTTGGAAATCATTTAACTTACTTGGCATTTTTTATTACATGTGTTTTACTTTCAAAGGCCCACAAGCTCTTACAAATGTCCACAAGTTTCTTCTAGGAACAATAAACATACAAGTAAAAACTTTACCAGTTTTATTTTAAAGGCAGCAGGAACAACTTTTTACAATGTTATACCAGGGTACAAAATTGTGACTTGAAACACAGCAATTATTTTGAAGTCAACTGTGGCTTTTACATGCAAGAAAAGCATCATTTACATTGCCAAACCTGTGAAAAAGTGTAAGCAAATAGCACTGTAGTTAGGTGACAGCTCCAGTGCTGCCTGTGGTCCCAGGGGTAGCACTGGGGGATTAAAGAAAGACTCAAACTCAGTTCATCCATTGTGAGAGAATGCCAATGCCTTTACTGAACAGGTTCAATATACACAACAAGCCAGGGAAGGCAAAACACAAACTCAGGAAAAAACAGAAACTCAATTGGGGTGCAATGGGATGTCAAGAGAAAATTCCCTTCCTGGGGCATCATCCTTCAACAGGATGATTTTGTTGAATGTCAAGAGTAAATTCCCTTCCTGGGGTACCATGCATTAGTCAGGATGTGAAAAAGCAGGAACTCAACTGGGGGCAATAGGATATCAAGTGTAAATTCCCTTCCTGGGGCACCATGCCTTAGTCAGGATGTTTTGATCCTAGAGGAACCACAGAATGTTACTTAGTAGACAGCAGCATATGGAAAGGCTCAGCCAGGGCATAGCAACCCTTCGGATCCTACAGATGGGGATTGTGCTGTCACTAGATACTGTATGGAATTTGTGGAGGAAATTGAACAATCTTTGTCTTTAACACATTTCATTTAGTTTCCCACAAAACATTGAGGTTTTATTGGTATTGGGAGTCAAAAATAGTATGTTTTGACTTATTGGAGGTAGCTTGTATTGGAATGTCTACCGGCCTTCACTTTTGCATCTCTGGGTTGCAAGGCAAGGCATGATTTTATTTTTTCACTCAATTTACCTCTTTTTTTCTCATTAGTTTATACATTTATTCATTTTACATCCCAATAGCTGATTCCTCTCCTGATCTGGCCTTCACTCTGTCCTCCTACCCCATACCTACTTCCCCTTATTTTCTAAGAGGCTGGAGGCCCCACTGAGTATCCCACTACCATGGCATATCAAGTATATGAAGGCCTAACTGTATACCTTACCACCGAGGGCAATAAAAGAAGCCCAGCCAAAGGAATGGATTCCACAAAGAGGCAATAAATTTATGGTTTATAAAACCATAAACTGGTGTGGGTCTTCACTCTAGTTGTTGTGGGACCTACATGAAGACTGAGGTCCACATATGCTACATAAGTGCAGGGAGGACCTAAGTCCATCCCATTTATGATCTTTGGTGGTTCAGTCTCTGAGAGACCCCAGTATCCAGGTTAGTTTATTCTGTTCATCATTCTGTGGATTTATTATTCCCTTCTTGGCCCTCAATCCTTCTCACAACACTTCCATAAGAATCGCTGTGCTCCAAGTAATATTTGGCTGTGGGTCTCTGCATCTGATTCTGTTTCATGATGTGTGGAGCCTCTCAGAGGAGAGTCATCCTAAGTTTCTCTTTGGAATCACAGCAGAATACCATTAATAGTGTTAGGAATTGATGCTAGTCCATGGGATATGTCTCAAATTGGTCAAGTTATTGTTTGACCATTCCCTCTGTATCTGCTCCATCTTTGTCCTTGCATTTCTATGAATAATTATTCCAGGTGCTTCCATATCCTCATTGTGAGAAAGGAAGTGTGAGTACTAATTTGGCCACCAGACTATGTGACTACTTTGAGGGTGATGGAGGTGACATCATTAGGGCTATGTGCACTGGGACAGGCAGGCCCAGAGCAACATGGAAAACAGTCCTACTCCTGGCTATCACCAGATAAAATTTTCATGGTTTAGACATATTTTGACTTCACTATTGTTCCAGACTGGCACCTGGAGGGCACTCCTTTCTGGTCCCAAAACTAACTTCTAACATCTCCATACTGAAACTGACTAAGACAAAATAATGAGTCAAATAAAAATTATTAGTTGCAAATAACATGTACAATAATATGTTACTTAAGGCCAATCTTTGGCAATTTGGAAATGAAATAAATTACTCAAAAGAAAAAATACAAATTTAAAAACAATAAATGATGTTGGATGACTTATACTTCCAATATTTCAAAAAGCATAAAGAACTGTATATATTACAGAAATTACATAGCCAGTGTTGATAAGATACGCAATGGTACAAGAAGAGTAATCTGTGGGTAGATAGGATGTTTGTGTCTCTATTTGCTATAGTACCTTCTGTTATTCATACTCATATTATGGTCTTTAATATTATACCTTCGTGTAAAATAATTCTATTATACATTGCATATAAACATTATGTCAAGTACAGCAGAAGAGAGTGATAAGCACAGCTGGATCATGAGAGCAATTAATATTGATATGGTTATGAATTTTCTTAAATAATGCTTTCACAAACTCTTTGTATATCCTGAATTCTACCTCATATTATAACCTTTTAAGAAAGCTTTCCTAGCATCACGGTACATTATTAGCAACATTAGACTTTTGAATGTACAGAATGTTGATTTTAGACAACTGGGGAAACTTTCAAATAAAGCTCACAGAAAAAATAAAAACTAAAATATCAACTAAATGATTGAGAAATACGGATGACTCACAAGAACTTGCAGGTGTGGATATATGGAATGCTAAAGATGCAGAACCAAAACATTTCAGGCATTTAGTACCCGTATTATCAACTTGCCACCCGATTCTCTCTCAGTTAACATTCTTTCAACTAAATGATAAAAATTTGGAATTTATTATCAGATCACTAGCAAAAGAACAGACAAATGAAAGTTAAAATAGACTACTGTCATGTATTATATAAAACCTATGGTACATATTTTCTCACTGTCCATACCCATTCAGTTGATTTTTCCTCATAAAAATACCTGTAAATACACTAGTATATGACTTTGGTTTACAGTATGGCTATACAAGTTTATATACATAATTCAGGTTTGGTATTTGTATTGAAGTCATCCTAAATCTCTTTTCCCAGATGCTGACATCCATATGTGGCTAAGAGTAAATAATCTTTACTTTTTCTTTTCAAGCAAAATTTCTGTATATATCAATAAATTTGTGCCCAAATACTTCTAAAGTTCTAAACTCTCCATATTCAATTAAATCTATATTCTTAGTATGATACTACAAGAATTTATCAGTTTACCCTTTTTCAATTTGCATGTATTTAACTTTCCACTCTATTAGGAAGAAAATTACTGCAATTTACATTATTATTGGATATCAAAAATAGATTTAAATTTCTTTTAAATCATTAGTCATTTTCTAGGTGTCAAATAATGTAATAACTAAGGTGAAATTATTATGTACAAACAATTCAATCATTTGAATTAGATTTCCATAATTTTTAATAATTTCATTCACTTCTTGACACTACCTCAAGTAAAGTATTTTGCAATTTTCCTTAAGTTGTACTCTCTTCTGTATTCCTTAGTTTACATCCCAAATCTACCAAAATTTTTTGTTTGTTCATTTGTTTTGTTTTCTCTGCTAAAAGTGGTTACTTGTTAGTTTGAATTTGTTTCAGACAAAATACTCTGTGTCTCACCTAATTTTCTCCTGATTTTTGTCACCTCTATGATCACCTAAATACTCATATTCTCTCTCTCCCCTTAGAAAATAAACATGCAAAAAAACAAAACAAAACAAAACTCACTAACCAAATAAAAAACACCAACAGCCAAAGTAATCAGAAAGAAAACATTGCTAGAAGCACATAGACACATTGAGACATAGCCCCACACAGAAACACCACTTAAAATACAATATTCGAGTCATAATTCATGAAAAGAAATCATCATAATGTTTAAAAATACAGCATGTTATGACTCAAAAAATAACTGAAAATTATTGTTGATGCACATGGTTGTCTGTCTATTGCACGGAATGATATCTGATTTTCAGTGTGGATTCTGTACTCTGCAAGTTTCTACTGGGTAAACTAGTTTTTCCATTTTGAAAATTTGTCAAATGGAAATAGATTCTTGGTGAGGGGTGGGAGATCACACATTGTTAGAGCTCTCAGTGCATGGAACACAAATAACTTTAACCTGTATAGACCCTGTGGATGTATCATTATTTGTGTGTGCTTACATGTGCATCAATCCTATTACATCTGGAAGTTATTGTTCCCTTGCTGGCATTTCTTCCAGCACCTTGGACAGGCATTAGTATCTTTCTACAATGTCTCTACAAAGTTTTCTGATCCATGAATGAGGAGTATGGATGGCAATATGTGATTTATGACAGGAAGATCCAAGGTCTTTCAGTTTGCACATTGTCCAGATATGAGTCTCTGTATCTGGGTCCATTCACTGCTTCTATGAACATTTTGAGATAGTGCCGAATAACACTAAATCTATGGGTATAACAGAACATTACTTAAAATAAATGGTACTGCTATTAGCCCTATTCTTAGGTACTTTGCCATGAGAACAATATCAGAAAAGTGTTCTGTCTCATTGAGTAGTCCTCAAATCCAGTTAGATAATGGTTGCTTATTCCCTTGAAGGAGCCACTATTACAGCAGTGTATCATGTAAGCAGCTTTCCTGTCTGTGGTAGATAAAATACTATAGAACTGTCTTGGTGTTTAAATTTTCCCTCAGGAACCATGAAGAATACTTCTGAGTACCACCAACACTATTATGTAGATGAAGGCTTTAGTTAGGAACCTGCTTATCTTCTCTATGTTCAATAGAAATGTAGGTGTTATCTTCTGAAACAGAGCTATCGTTAGTTTGTGTAGAGCAATCAATAGCTTCAGAAATAGTGTGAGTTCTTTGGGGGTGGGGGTTCAATTAGGAAACTTTGGCCAAAAAATATATTCAATATAACCAATATCATGGGTTGGAGATTGCATCTAATAGCAAGATATATCTATATCTAGGTGGACAGTTATTTCCTCTTACTTGGTGATTTCACATAAATTTCATTTATTTGTATTACATACTAAGATGTCTACTGATTTTCATTGGCTATCGCAATTAGTATTCCACTCTATCCTCTTGTCTCCCCTCTACATTTAATAGCTACATTCAATGTCATCCCCAAGCATTGCTATAATTATTTATATTTTTATTTTTCTCAGAAAATTCTTCCATCTATCTTTTCCCTAACTCTATTCCTTTCACTTGTGGAATTAAGAATTCTTACATGGCTTTGGTAAGGCTTAAAGGCTAACATCCAAATATAACCTAATATGCTCCATGCTTGTTTTGGGGGTACTGGATAACAAAGCATGAGTTTTTTCCTGCTTCTTTTAACTATGAGTTCTATAATTATGGTTTTTAATGTGAATAATATTCCGTTGCATATTGTACCACATTTTCATTAACCATTCCTCAACTTATGAACAGTTAAGCTGTTTTTTTTATTTCTAACTAATATGAATACAGCAGGATTGAGGAAGCATGCATACAATAAGATATAGACCCCCTTAGATATATACCTGACAATGGTACACCTATATCTTGAGGTACAACATTCCCAGGTTCTCAAGGAAAAATTATACTGATTTCCAAAGGGCAGTACTTCCACCAGAAGTGGATAAGGATTCTTGTTACTCATCATCCTACCTAGCATGTGGGATCATTTGTTTGCTTTCTCTTTTCCATAATAATTAGTAGAAGACAAAATTCTCAATGAGGTTTTAATGTGCATAATCCTGATTACTTAGAATGTTGACCTCTTTATTAAATGAAATCATCGTTTAAATGGTCAATTATGGTTCATTAGAGTAAGGGATTTCTATTTCAATACAAAAAGAATAACTAAGGCAAATCAATGGAAATTAGAGTTACAGGAGACAATGGAAGGATAAGTATATAATTTTATATAATATATATATATATATATATATATATATATTATATAACACACACACACACACACACACATGATTTTGTGGTTTCATCAGTACAAAAGAGGCCAGCCAATTACTGCATACAACTTCAATAATGAATTTTAAAAACTTGTAGTTCATAAGTGAGGGATGTGAAACTATGAGGCTCTGAGCTTCATGGGCAGATTTTTGATAGGGGAAAATAAAAATTATGATGATGGGAAATTGAAAGTTAGTATAGCTAAGTAAATGGTGATTAAGAATATATTAGATCTAAGACATAGAATTCACTCTTGCACATACATCCACAAGACAAACTATGCTTAAAGCAGTGATTACCTCTATATGGCTCACAGTGCCATATACTATTTGAAAAAAAAAGAAAAAGTGACAAAACTTTGTGGGAAAAAAATGGGGGGCCCGCAGTGGCAGGCCCCAGGCCCACGTGGCAGCGGCCCGGGGCCTGCGAGGTGGAGGCTGCCTGGAGGCTTCCAGGCAGCCTGTCTCACATACCAGAGAAAGGTCCCAGGTTCCAGTGGCTGGAGGCTTCGGTGGCAGCAGGCCCGGCAGGCCCCAATGATACGAGGAAGTCCTTGGTTCCAAAAGGCTTTATTGTCATGGCGGATGGTGGATGGATCTGGATGTACCCCCCCAAACTCAGGGCAGACCTGAGTTAAGTAGGGAGGGAGAAAGGGGTAGGTTCTGGGGAGGAATGGTTAATTGGCTCCGCCCTCTGACCTTCATTAGTATGTAAATCTCTAGGGCCTGAGGCCTGTAGTTACACCTCTACCTGTGCACTTTGGGAGGGGCTGTAATGGCCTTCGTGACTGAACAATGTAGGTCCATGGAGACTGGACTGCTTTTCAGGACCCTGAGTTCTGGGGGCGTGGCCAAACTCCTGCCGTTTCTCCCATGGAATCTCGGGGTTCTAGGCCCATGCCCAGCCAAGAACCAGGATACCTTTACGCAGTCCCACAAAACTTCTCCAAAAAGCTGTTAGTAGAATGCAGAGGGACCCAAGAATATGAAATGATTGTGCTGTTTCCAAAAATTTAAACTGTCATCTCAAAGCCAAATCCTAACTCTGAGTTCTATAGGGGGCATCTTAAGTATATTCTCCTTCAGAGACATAGGAAAAATGAGGCAGGACCCTGTTAGCTAACCCATCATATTATACACAAATTAACAGAATAGTTAAAGATCAATGATAATTCTGTGAGGCTGACTGACTTAAAAGATAAATGGATAGAAATATTTGCCATGAGTACACACAAAGTGCAAATTTAAAAATGAAACTGATTTTTTTGGACCATTGAGTATATGATATTTATATGTTATTCTTAATACATGCATTTTCTTCCACGTAATTTTTATTTCACTTATACTACAATTCATATAACAAGCAGGGCTTTATTAGTTGAGGTGTTGAAGCTGGTTGTACTTTAAAATATCTCTTCATGGTGAGATTTGCCACATTTACTTTCCTCAGCTACCATGGAAGAGGCAGTATTTCTGGCAACAGTAGTTGCAGATACCTCCTTCACTGATAGGGCTGAGCAACTAGCTCTGTATAGGGATGTGGTAGAGGAGGGTGTTGTTCTGAATGATCAGAAGCAGTTATGTTGGTGGATCTTGTTTGCTTCTGAATGCAAATAATGCTCAGAAGTCATCATGAAGAAAGGCCCATTCCACTCTACAGTTTTTTTTGTATGTAGGACAAAATTTTGATCCTTAAATCATCCACTCTTCAATCATTCCTCTTAGGTTGGTTGCTTATCAAAATTGTTAACCTATTGTAAATCCCAACCAAGTACATTCTTTTCTAAATAAATAAATAAATAAATAAATCCCATTTTGTGAGAGACCAGGGTTATACTCCAACTCTAGGAAGAAAATCATAAAGTCCACTTGAGCAAATATCCTATGGCAACCCACCCCATTTAGGAACAGGCAGGCAGATTACAATAGCAGGTTACAATGTACATATAGATATCTTAAGACATCCTGCAGAAAATAGATAACCATCCTGTTCCTCAGATATTTTTCTCCCTGTGTTCATTTCCTGCAGAGTAGACGAGAAATTCATTTTTAAAATGTTAACTTGCTGTCTCTTATTTGAAATTCCCCAAGTTTACTGTAACCACAAAAAAACCCTGAACCCCTAGACTCAGGGCTCTCATTCTGACATGCTACAACAGGGATGATGGGAAACCTTGATCTAGAGCTCATAACAAAGACCCTTATGGATTTACATCGGAATTGGCTCCAATATGGTTCTTTTGGGTTCCTGCAAACTTGGGCATAACACTGTGAGCCACAACATAAAAAGGTTACCCTGTTTGTAGATATTCAACTCTGCTTTGTAACTTTCTACCAACAGCTGATAAGACTTGTCTTTCCTAGAATAAAGATAATTCTGTTTCTAAAGTGTCTTTTCCCTCTCATATATACTTACCTGAAGCATGACCTTGAGCAAAACCTTTTAAGTCTTTTTCTTCAGTGTTAGTCTTATTTTCTATTGTCTTACAAATATTATTTTCTATCATTATTCTTCTCTCATTCATTACATCTCACTTCCCTCCAGTCACTCCATGCAGTTCTCCCCAATAACTCTCCTCTCACCCAGATCCATTCCTCCTCCTATTCCCTTTTGAGAGAGAGAGAAGAGAGAGAGAGAGAGAGAGAGAGAGAGAGAGAGCACAGTGTTTTTCCAAGGATGTATCAATCAAAAAACTGGCCTTAGCATAAAAAGTTACTGTAAGACTAGGAGCAAAACCTCTCATCAAGGTTGGGCAAAGAAACTGTCAGTGATTTAACTTTCTGGATGAAGTATTGACAGGGTGCCTTATGATGGATGATATGTTTCCTTGTTAACAATTATTTTTAAATCTCATTCCTAGACTGTTCTAATGAGTGCATTTAGAACCACAGCAATTCGCAAAAAGACAATACTGACAAGTATAAACCCACATTAAAGCTGAGAATTTCCTTTCCCTTTCAGTACCCTCAATAATAAGTAAAATCCTATAGCAGCAACAGCTCCAGTCAGTATACCTGCTACAGGAAGTAAGTCATAAAAGCGCTGCACTGCGCGTTACCCCTCCCTCCAGCTCCCTGGCCTCTGGTAGAGAAAATATGGTGAAACTACAAGGACAAGGTTCCTTTCCATTTTAAACATCCCTGGTACTAAGCTTACAAGTGACAGGGCCAACCTAATGTGCTTGCAGGAACACAACAGACTGGTTTGCTTTTCCAGTTTTCTCATTTCAGGACATCTTACTTTGAATCATAAATTGGCAATTATATTGACAATACAAGAATGCCATTTTGTTTTTCGTTAATCTTGTTTTCTTCAGATAGAGGTTTACAAATGCACTGAAAAGTAAGTTTTGGTTTTGTAAATAGGAAGTGAAGAGCTCAGCGTTACGTCAGGGATTACAAAAGTCAGGAGTCACTTCTCATAATTTTAAAATGAAATTGTTTTGTGGAATTTTCAGCAGATTCATAGGCTGCTTTTGCTTTTGTTTTTCAACATAAATTTAAATGTAATTCTTTAAATGGCATGTGGATGTCTAACACAGGATGTGCTTTGAATTCTGCAGTTCTTTATTGTATCTGCCAATATATGTCTAAACAGAGAAGTTCTAGACAAATATTATAGAAGATACTTTCTTCAGTGCCACATAATTTGTCATCAAGTATTGTGCCAATTACAGTACATTGGGCATTGTTCTCAGTTACTTTAAGCACTTTTTGTATTTTAATATTTATTACTCTTTTTAAACTGTCAGTAAAACGATTTGTTATGATATCAAGGAAACCTCATCATAGTCTTCATGTGAAGGCATTTTGGTTGCATCAGAGTACAAACCTAGGATCTTAGCAATTCATTTATAACCAAAGAGCAAGTGAAGATCCAGTAGATGAAAAATAATTTAATATTGAGGAAAACTGGCTCAAAAGAATCAGTGATAAGACATCATCATGAAAAGAAAAGGGATGAGAAAACACTCAGATATGCAGACAGGTGTATTCTTGCTCACAGAAAAATGGTTCTTATTAAAATAGAATTTTATGTGGAAAATATACATGTATCCTAAGTAAAAGAGTCTGCATTCTGGATGAAAATTGATTGAGGAAAGAAACAGTGTCCTTTTAAGGACATTTAAGTGTTTTGTTATTTTTGCTATTCTTGTTTCTGTTGTGACTATTTTTCTGTATACTTTCCGGCTCTATCTATAGAGCTTTGTCTCTGTTTGTAAAATGTTCTACTTGTGTTTAACAGTGTCATTCCAGTAAATCCAGTTGTTTTGCAAAAGATCTTTTTTCAAACATATCTCCCATTTCCAATAAACAACCCTAATACTTCTCATGAATTCTCCCTTCCAATATAAATTTTGCCTAAATTGATGTGTTTTACTCTGATTCTCAACATAATCATACCAAAATAAATTAAATGTAAAATTTATTTGAATTTCCCTTTCACTGGAATTTCTGATAAAGTAGAGAGGTATGCTGAGATATGTAGCCAGTCTTAAGAGCCAGGGGAATTCTGGAGCCAGGGGAAAGAATTATGTCCCAGTCCTCATAACAGGGGTTGATGCAAATTGTGTGAAAATGGTCTGCAATTCATTCTAAAATTTCTGTATGAATAATATGTCATTCTTTTTGCTTCCTGTAATTTCCTTCTGCAGCCAACTGTGGTAGGAGATAGTTATTTAAACTATTATCATCTGGTGAATAAATACTTTCTCTTATCTAAATAGAGATATTAAATAACTCTGGGCTCTTTCAATCAATCCTCAACATGTGGACATGATTGTTTAGTCTCCAATATCCTCTGAAGGTGATAACAACTTTCAAAACATTTTATCTTACATTTTAAGGAAGCTGAGTTTTAATATTAATATTTTCTATTGTCATTAAACCCCTTTTTCTCCCAACATATATCTCAACAGTTAAAAATACTGAATACTCTTCCAGAGAAACTGTGTTCAATTAATATCACTTATATGTCTGCTTACCATGATCTGTGATACCAGTCACTGAGGAGTTGAGGACACACTCTCCTGCCTCTTCAGGCCCTGCAGACATGTGCTCCATAGATAAACATTCAAACACTAATAGACAATAACAACCAGTAAAATAGTCTTTTTCATTATCTGTCTTTGCCATTGGCATAATTATAAAGTTATTAGGTCTACTTGAAAAATTCCTGCAAAACTGATGAAGATTTTGGAACATTTTTCATAAAATAAATTCAGAGTTTTTATATCACAATATGTCCATCTATGATATTAATACTATGTTTATGTGAGAGAAGGATGCCTGGCTACACATGCTCATTGCTATATAGGTCTCTCCAATTTTGCTTCATGAAATTAATGATGCTTGGTTTTGGAAACACCAATGATGTTCAGTGAAGAAGATTCTAAGTAATGCAGTGATGTAGATCCTAGGGATATTCCCTGACAAAAAAAAAAAAAAAATCCTTATTTATATACTAATAAAAGACCCAATTCTCTGTAACCTCATATATGTGAGGAAACAGGTTTAACTCATGAGGAATTTTATCATGCTCTATAAAAAAGCCTGGTGTTTACTAATTCTTATAAACAGAGGGTTGCGGAACAGTTATAGGCAGGGTTGAAGGAAATATACTATTCAAAATGATATTAAAATAGATCCTGCTGTTTTATTAATATATTTTCATTCAGTGGATATTCTGAATTTCATGCTGCAGGTTGCAAATTCTTTATAAAAGAACACTATTGGTTGACTGAGGAAAGAAATTAATATATGGCCCACTGGAAATGCCCTTGATTTGATGTACTGTGTTTACAAAGCCAGCATGATTCAATGTATTTTACAATCTTCCTTTGTCCAGAACAACGGCAATAAGGATTTTATTTTTTTTTTCCTGATCATACTGAACTCCTCATTAAGAGTTTGTTGAAAATTCCAAGATTTTTTAATGATCTTTTTATTAAACATACTAACAAAATAATTAATGGAAAACTACAAAGTCAATATTGCAAAAAGAATTCATAGACATCCCTTTCTTTATTCTACTTTGTCTTCATCTTTGACAGCACCCCTCTCCCTACATTGCAAATGGAGCTCATATTTTTGACATTGCTCAGGGCTATTGCAAAAAACCAAGCTAGACAGGTCCAACAATGAAATCACATGCCTTAGTCGGAATGTGAATCTTATCATCTAAGACCATAAACTTGGCCCTTACTGCATCATAGTACAGGCAGAGGATAGAATAAATACAGGAAATGGTACATTCTCCTGACATAGTGTTACTCACTGGAAGTAAAATCTTCATCTCAAAGCAGCCTCCCATCCCTATGAAGTACCAAGACCCAGATGGCATTTGAGAAATAGTCTTAGGATCTAACTTAAACACTGCTCTGTGTAGCACTTCTGTGGCATTTTTCATGTTCCTTTCTCCCCTGGGAAAGAGCTTTATCAAGTAGTTTTCTACTTAGTTCTCAGATGCACATTGTTCTTTTCATCACTGTCCTCTACCTCAATCTCACACCTTTTCATCTCCCCTTCCTTCATACTGAGTGTGTCAAGGCCATATTAGTGACTGGATATCCTGATAATTAAACCTGTCTAAATTCAGAGGAACATTACTCAGCCATGGCCTGGGATCTGTCATTTGTACAGCATTCAATTGCCCTGCAACTTTGCATGTCATAGCTCTTGCTTTGGGACTTTTATTTTGAACCTCATTCTCCTGGAAGAGTCCATGATTAAAAATAATTTTTGCTGTTTCTTTGTTACCACAGTATTTACTCAATCCATCTTCACTATCAGCTTTGAAACAATAAGGTTCACTGTCCTCTGCAATAACCACTTTTGTTCAGACCCTTGAGATCTTTTATCACTAACGTGTATTTGACAAAAATCTGAATTAATAAGCCTTACTTCTTCTGAGCAGTCTACTGCTTTGTAGGAGTGGGGTAACTGGAACTTGGAAGGAAAACTAGTGACCTGCACAGCGAATACCAAAGACTTTATTTTGGATGCCTTGTGAGTAATGTCTTCTCAGCTGGCCTATTTCCTTCTCTCTCTCAATCACACTTTCTCTCTCTCTCTCTCTCTCTCTCTCTCTCTCTCTCTCTCTCTGTATTATATATATATATATATATATATATATATATATATATAATTTCTTTTTCATCCACTAAATATTAAAGCAGAGATCGAAAGGAACACATTGTATTCTTCATTCAGTCTTTTATCCAGGATCCTCCAGAATTTCCTTTCCTCATGATCTAAACAGTGTTTCCTGAATGTACTGAAGGAAATTTCCTTTCAGAAATTTCAATACCAGAGACACTAAAGTGAAGGAAACCCTTGTTTGGCTGGGTAATAATTGCTGTCCATCTTGGTCTAAACTATCAATCAGTTGTGATGAAGAAGAAGCTAGCATTATAGATGTGAAGTCTCTGGGAAGGGATGCCTCAGGGTCAGCATGCAGAAACTGTGTTCTAAAAATGATGGGGTCATAAGTCTATTACCTACCCTGAATATACTAGTGACTAGATTCTCTCAAGTGGCACTGGTTATGCAGGCATGGAGACATCATTGACAAAAGCTGAGCCTTGGCACTGGATATCAGGAAAGGATTTCTGAAGACATGCCAGAAGCTACTGGTTAAAGTGCAGCCCAGTTGCTGAAAGGTACACCCAAGTTTTGGGAGATGCAAGTGTCATAGGATGACCAGCAAGATTGGCAACATCCATGGGTAGGAGACAGCAATGACCTAGAAATACAGCTGTACATGTCTTGCAGAAGGAGAGGTAAATAAGGTACCCCAACTATTTAAAAGATGCCAGAAAATAGTAATTGGATGACAGATATTAAGTTATTAACACTATTGGGGTTTGATTTTTCTTATTTCACATTTTTGCTTGATTCTTCTCTCTTGAAGAAAGTGTGTTTAAATTTTTTAATTATTTTATAGAATCCCTTCATTCAAAATTAGTTATTGGAGTTTTATTTTTAAAATGGATTTAAAAAACATTGGGTATGTTAAGATTCTGAATTTTTAAAGTGTTTGAAATGGCAAAGCTATGGGCTTTGGAAATCTCAAGACAGATATGATTGATATTCAACCTTTGATAAAGTACTTGCCTAACATAAAAAGATTTGAGCTTGACCTTTATCACAAATGCAGATTATATAGTACATACAAGGAACTACAGCACCCATGTGGTAGAAGTAGAAAAATACGAAGCTCAACATCATCCTAAGAATGGATACAAAAAATGTGGTACATTTATACAATGGAATATTACTCAGCTATTAAAAACAATGAATTTGATAAATTCTTATGTAAATGGATGGAACTAGAAAATATCATCCTGAGTGAAACAACCCAATCACAAAAGAACATACATGGTATTCACTCACTGATTATTGGATTTTAGCCCAGAAGCTTGAAATACCCAAGATTCAACTCACAGACCACATAAAGCTCATGAAGAATGACGACCAAGTAGGGGGGGCTTCAGTCCTTCTTAGAAGGAGTAACAAAATACTCAAGGAAGCAAATATGGAGACACAGTGCAGGACAGAAAATGAAGGAGGGGCCGTCTACAGATCATTTCTACTGGATATCCATCCATGTGCAGTTACCAAAGGTAGAGGTTGACGTGGACGTCAGGATGTACATGCTGACAGGAGCCTGATATAGCTGTCTCCTTAGAAGTCTGCAAGAGTCTGACATACTCAGAGGCAGATGCTCACAGCTAAGCATCAAACTGATCATAGGGTTCTCAATGGAGAAGATAGAGTGAAGGCAGAAGGAGTTGAAAGTATTTGTGACACCATGAGGAAAGCAACAATCCCAACCAACCAGAGCCCCCAGGGTCTAAACCACCAGCCTGGGAGCGCTTAGGGAGGGACCCATGGCTCCAGCTATATATGCAAGGGAGCTATATATAAGTGGGAGAAGAGATCCTTGGTCCCAAGAAGGCTGGGCGTCGTGGGGGGCAGATATTTGAGGGTGGGGAGGTGAGATACAGGGGAGGATGGGTGGGGGTACCAACGTGGAGGAAGGAGGAGGGGGGAAGGGATAGTGAGTTCCTGGGAGGGAGGGGGGAAAATGGGGTAAGGAGAGAACATCTGAAATGTAAATAAAATTTCCAATTAAAAAAAAAAAAGGCTGCACAAAAAAAAAAAAAAAAAAAAAAAAGATCATCCTAAGCACTAAGCAATTCTCAGGACAGCCTGAGTCCACTTCAAAGAAAAGATAACATATGTTCTGTGCTATTGTATGCTAGAAGTATGTAACTTGCTTTTGATTTTATAGCAGTTACATTTAGTATATTGACTTGAGGCTTAGAAGACACTTTGAACTTTTAAAACATTATTCATTCTAAAAGAGATGATGGTGTTTTTTGAAGTTGTATAATATACAATTTTATTATGATATGGTTGTGACACTGTGAGAGACAAGATGTAGAACTCAGTGGTTTGAATGAGATGCCCACTATTACTCTCCAATTTTCAAATACTTGACATCAATTTGATCGCTGTTTGGGTAAGATTAGGAGAAGCAGCATTTCTGGACAAAAGATATCCCTGAGGATAGCTTTCTATCTTTCAAAACCTCAGATATTGATGTTTCAAATAGCACTCTCATCTTCCTCTCTGTGGTTTGAGATTTAAGCTGCTACCTCAGCAACCTGCTGCTTGCCACTCAAGATACAGAAAGACCAGAAATAACATTTTGCTCCCACAATTTTAATTGTTAATATATTTTTGTTGTTGTTACTAAAAGATTCCAAAATGTAATCCTGTTTGTATTTAAACACATTGCATACTCTCTGCCTATGTCTCTCAGGTATTTAAAGGTATGTGCCAATTAGACTGGTATTTTTGCACAAAAATTTAATTGTAAAAGTAATTAATGATCAAAGCCAAATGCTCATTAAAAAATGAAATAAAAATCATTCAAGGGAAATTGACTCATAATTAATCATATCATTCTAGAGATAGAAGCAAAAGAATTCCTACAAATTTAAAGCCAGCCTAGGTTTCAACAGGAGATACTATCTCATAAGTTCCAAATATTAAAATGGGTATGAACAAATAAAGAAATTAAGTAAGGTAGAAAGATGAGAAAGTGGAAGCGGAGGAGGAGGAAGAAAAGTAGGTGGAGTATTCTATTATTCAGAGACAATGAAATGCTCAAGAAACATAAGTGAAATAATCATCACATGTAAACTAGAATTCTATGCTATGGAAATGAATAGTTTTAGAAAAATTGAGCATAAACAAATTAAACTTATGTGAAGAATAATGACAAAAACAGTTAGTACACCATCCTTTATATTCCCAGATAGTATATACTCTGTATCCTTTCGGTTTATTTTAAGATTTATTAATTCCATACTTCTCCAACTCTTCTAACTGCCCACATTAAGTATCCATTGAATTGGGCATGTATAAGTCCTCTTCATTACACAGATATTGTAAGCAATGCACAGAACTTTTAATAAATTTCTCAATAACAATATAAATGCCAGAATTAGAATCAAATCACACATTATGAAGGCATGATTTTAATCCATAGAATATTATAGCATTGATCACTGAACAAATTTCATACAGGAATTTATTCTTGGATAATTTTGAGACGATTATGCTCTGTTTCAACTTGATGTGATCTAGAATCACCTGAACCGGTAAGCCTCTGTTATTTTTTAACAGGATTAACTTAATTGAGGAAAAAGAACCAGGCCTCCTAGAGAGGGCCAGGTTATGGATCCTTAGCACTGACCTTACTAACATATTGGCTTTCTGTGTCCCAGGCAAGATCTCTACAATCCAAATCAAGGAATTGATAATTTTACATGTATATTCACATGTACTCACTTACTTGTATGATCCAAAATGTAATTTATTTTAAATCACAGGAATTTCTTTAGATATTTTTCAGTGTCCTAATCCCAGTTTGAAACACAGTATGTGGATAGAGGCAAAAAACCTTGGATTCATTTTGTTGTTTATCTAACCTTGGCTTTTTGTGTCTATTATATTAAATGAAAGACAAGGCCGGGCGGTGGTGGCACACGCCTTTAATCCCAGCACTTGGGAGGCAGAGGCAGGCGGATTTCTGAGTTCGAGGCCAGCCTGGTCTACAGAGTGAGTTCCAGGACAGCTCGGGCTACACAGAGAAACCCTGTCTCAAAAAACCAAAAAAAAAAAAAAAAAAAAAAAAAAAAAAAAGAAAGACAGGATTGCCATGATAGAAAAACCTTTAACCTTAACTTGCCAGGTGGTAAATAAAGATGAAACACTGTATGTATAAAGCCAGTGTGTTCTACACAGCTTGTTCTTGGCCAGAAAGAGCTACTGATGAAAAAAATAGTCTTGAAAAATAATAAATCAGTCTGTCTTATTGAGGAATTGCTCTGATATCCAGGCATCCTCTGACAATTTAGACAAATAAAACACTACTGCATTGTAAATTCACTGCCTTTTTCCTACTAGAAATCAATATTTGAAAAGTATCTTTAAAATTCAAGATATCAGAACTATCTTTTCCGCAAGCTTTAAACTTCTTGAGTGCTGGCAGAAGCTTCAGGGGGACTCATCTGCAGTAGCACAGCCTGATTATGGATGGTCATCCCCTTTTCTCCGTATGGCATGAATTGATATATTACCACCCTTATCTGCTCAGTCCTACATTGAAGCAAATTTAGCCACACAAGGATAGCTCCTGAAATTTCTGCCTTAGGATAAAAAGCTGGGTATTTCTATATACATTCAAAGCCACCTTTTTATTTTTGCAGATTTTTTTCTTCCATGATTTTATAGTGCACAGTGTATATTGTCCAAATTCAAAGACCAGTTAGCATTTACTTATGCATTTTCCTTTCCCATGTAGACTTTGATTTGCAAAACGGATATTACTAAGTCGATATCATATTTACATTTATTGGAAAATAATTGAATGTATGAGCATTTAAAATCAGAAGTCTTTCTATATTTTTTTGTTTGTATTTTCATTTGTGCATTCAGTGGGCATCTAAATCACCAAGGCTTAAAGTTGCATAGAAGAGCCTTAACTGATACTTCTGCTTTTAAAAACAAGCACTGCTCTACAAGACTACCCAGAACTCATATCAGGAATTTGAAAACTACATGTAATTTCAGATACAGCCTTAGGCACCAAGATACCTCTATACACGTGCTCGTAGACACACACACACACACACACACACACAGAGAGAGAGACAGAGACAGAGTAGGTGTAGGGACAGACAAAGACTGAGTTATAAGCAGAGGCAGAGATGGAGACAAAGAGAAAAATACTCACACATGACAAAACTTAATAAAATCTAGATAACTATGGTGCCATATGACTTTACATCTAGCACTTAAGAGGCAGTAGCTGATAAATCTCTGTACACAGCCAGCCCAGTCTAAAAAGTGAGTTCCCGGTCCAGCAAATTCTAATGAACAAGAACCCATCTAAAAAATGACAAAGAAATAAGTAAGTATTTCATAGCAACAATTTTTCAAAACATGAGGGAATATTTATCAATGAATGATACACAAATGTTTTTAGTAAACAACAAATTTTGTGCTCCTGATAAAGGTTTCATTTATATGAACACTTAGGAAATTTCAAAAATATATCTAATCAAGTAAAACCTGATTAATGCAGAATGTCGTTAAGGCAGCATCTTTTATTCCTTCAAGATTTGCCTTGATAGAACAAGTATCTAGTACTTTTTGTACATTTCCTTGTTTATGAATAGAGAGGTTTATGAAAAACCTCCTCTTTCATACTAGACAGCTTAAAGCTCATGGCAGCCTGCTCTATGTCATTAGTGTTAGAAAAGATTTTGAATCCCTGAATATTGGCAAACATGCATGCATGTATGACTGGAGGGTTGTGCTGGCTCACTAGTACAAAATGGGGGTTGGGAGTATGATTAATCAAGTCAGTGCAGCAGGTCCTGCTCAGAGAAGAGGCAGCCAAAGATGTCTATCACATCCACCCTAGGAATGGTCAGCAAGGCAAGATCAGTTCCCTCTTAACCCCATCGTTTGTTTCATAGACATAATTTTTACACATTAAGTATTGCAAATCCATTGGGATCAGAACATTATCCTATACATCTCAAGTCCTTGATTCTGAACAATCAAATGAGAAAGTTCTCAGATCAGGACCTGGCTTCCTTTGTCTTTTTCTGTATTGTGTTGGCTGCAGTGCCCCTCCCCTTGAGCTGTAAATCTGCCCTGTGACTATAGCTCAGCTCTCTTACAAGGTGAATATTAACATTTCAAATTGCTGACAGTATTGTGGATTATTACTGTGTGAGAGTAAAGGCAGACAGAATAATAAAAACATTTATTTTTGTATATAGATATTACATAAAAATGATATTCCTAAGGGAAT
Source organism: Mastomys natalensis (assembly GCA_021653895.1). NCBI lineage: Eukaryota > Metazoa > Chordata > Mammalia > Rodentia > Muridae > Mastomys > Mastomys natalensis. Next base: position 71,207 of record JAJTUV010001665.1, read on the forward strand.
TTAAATTAGGTTATGCCATGCCCTGAAGAGAAAGGATACAAGAACCTGAGGGTTAACATATAGATATTCATCAGAGGGAAACTGTTGAGGTAAATTTAAAATCAGCTTCTGGTCATGCTGACTATCTAAGCTGCGGTGGCGCTGCCTGGCTTAGCAGCCATGTTTCTTGGTCAGAGGCCACGTGCTCCGCAGCTAGAAACAGCCAGCCAGAAACACCAGTCCTGCCACCCACAAGACGCCAGTATGGGAGATGGATCTGCCAATCTTCCACACTGTCTCTGCAAGGCTGGGCATTGCCCAGACCATCCCACCATCCATGCGGGCCCAGTAATAAAATGAGACTCTAATGCTTAAAGATTAATCAAAGGCCTTATATATTTGATAATGATCAGTAACAAGATGCCCATACAATCAAAAGTAACCCAATACCCAACCTAGATATACCAACTACCTTTGACTGCTATGGACATATGAACATCCGCCTCCATGTCTCTCATTCCTCTCCCCTGTCTCCTAGCTCCTCCTCTTCCTTCTCCTCTTCCTCTCCTTACTCCTCCCACCTTAGCTCCTCCTACAGGAAACCACAACAGATCATGGTGATTTGCACCTACTAGTTTCTGGATCGATAGGAGGATCAGTTAAGTATGAATTTTGACACTATGATACTTATAATACAGAAAGGAGAATTGCAAAGTGGCATTAAGAAAGTGGACAGAGGGAATCCATATGTATGAACTGCCAGTGTGTGGAAACATTGGGTGTCTTTACATACAACATTCACAGTGGTACAGAATTATAAACCTTTTTGTTGTCTACTTGTAAGGAGATCTATTTTGAGTACTGTTATACTGCTTCAGTGTTGTTAGGTACTTTTTATTTATTATTTTTTTGTAATCTTGCTCAGACTTACAAATAAACTTGTGTATTGGAAAGTACTTTCCTTGAATATTTAATGTATTCTGCTGTGCTCTACTCTACTGATGTTCCTGAAGTTTATAAGATATGCAAAGTAGCATGTACAAATATTTGGGAGGCCTTTCTCTGAGAGATAAATTCACAAGAATGAGCCTTATTTTTGTTCTTGTGTGTTTGTTTGCAGTACTTATTCGAATTCTATTTTGTAGTTCATTTCAAAATAGTTTTGTATTTAAGTTTTATTGAAAATTAATTTTAATACAATATATCATGACTACAGCTTCCTTTTTTTCTACTATTCCCAGTTCCTTCCCAATTACCCTTACCAAATCAGCTCCCTTTCTCCCTTTCAACACACAAGTACCAATAGCACCTATGGAAAGTCAGAGGAAAAGCCTTCACATGTCTCTTTTCTCCTACAGTTTGTTTTCTGAGACATACACATTTACTCAGGTACCAGTAAGGAGAAACAGGAGAGAGAGATAAAGAGAGAGACAGAGACAGAGAGACAGAAAGAAAAACCCTTCAGGCTCCATATCGCCCAAGAGAGGAATTTAAATTATAACATATCCTTATCTTATCTCTTCTGCAATTTAACTATTTACTGGCCTGCATTTGCATCTGCTCTGGAGGTATCCTGGCTCCACTGTACAACAGACTGAAATGCAAAGAATCAAGCTTAGCCTCTTTGTTTTGAAGAGGAAAGTGGTCTGCATAAAAATAGGATAAGTGGACTTCTCCAGAGATTGTTTTAAGCCAAAAGACTTACTTTATTGTGAGTAATAAGAGTTATATAAACTTTGGGGAGGAGATAAGGGGTTTGGGGGTGAGTATACATCATTAGCTGTGGCTGAAGTGCTAAGAATGCTTCATTTGCATAAAGAAGAATTTCAGATGCTTTCAGTACATATCTTCATAGTGAGAGAGGAAGTTTGAGCAGTAGTTTGGTTACCAGACTAAATGACTACCCTAAGTGTGATGGAGGTGGGGTAGGTAATAAGGCCTATGTATTTTGGGACATGCAGGCCTAGAGCAAGTTGGAAAACAGTTCAATTCCTGATGATCTCACGACGAGATTTCAGGGTTTGGACAGGTCTTACCTCTCTCTTGTTCCAGGCTTGCTTCCCCAGAGCACTCCTTTGACCCCCAAACTACCCTCTAAAATCCTCACACTGAAAATGACTAAGACAAAATGATGGGTCAAATAAAATTATTAGTTCCAAATAACAGTTACAAAAATACTGTTACTTAAGATAAATCTTTGGAAATGAAATAAACTACCCAAAAGTAAAATACTAAATTTAAAACAATGGTAAATTATTTTGAATGCCCCACACTTCCAATATTTCAAAAAGTATAAAGAACTATATACAAGGAAACGACATAATCAGTGTTGATAATTGATGACACAAGCAGAGGAATTTGTGGGTAGATTGGATGTTTGCTTCTCTCAATTTCTATTGCTACTTCTCTTATTCATACTACAGTCTGTAGTGTTAAAAAATCCTATATAATAATCCTGTTCTATCATTGCATAGACTTATAATGTCAAGTACAGCAAAGTGAGTGACAGTCAGGATCAGGAGATTAATTAGTATTGATAGGATCCTAGATTTTCATACTTAATGCCTTTACCAACTCTTTGTATACTCTGAATTCTGCCTCATATTATCAGCTTTTAAGAAAGCTTTTATACTATCATGGGAAATACAACAACATTAGATTTTTGAATGTACAGAGTATGATTTTTGTCAACAGAAGAAACTTTCAATTAAAGCACACACAAACACACACACACACAAAGGAAAAATAAAGACGCCAACTAAATGTTTGAGAATTTTGGGTGACTCCTAAGCAAATTGCAATTGTGGATATCTGGAATGCTAATGATGTAGAACCAAAATATCTTGGGTGTTTAGTACCCTTATTAGCAACTTACTACCTAGTGCTCTCTCAGTTAACATCCTTTTAACTAACTAGTAAAATTTTTGCAATTTATTATCGGATCACTAGCTAGAGAACAGACATATGAAAACTAAGATAGACTATCATCAAGTGTTGAATTAAACATATGGTAGGTATTTTCTCATTTTCCATACCCATTCAGTTGGTTTTCCTCATAAAAATACTTGCGAAATATATTAGTATATGAATTCTTTTACAATGTGGCTATACAAGTCTCTGTAAATACTTTAGTGTTGTTACATGTTTTGAAGTCATCCTAAATCTCTGTTCCCACCTGATGACATCCATATTTGGATACGAGTAAAACAATATACTCTTTTTCTTTTCAAGTAAAATTTATGTGTACATCAAAAAAATATGTGCCCAAATACTTCTAAACGTCTAAACTCTCTGAGTTCTATTAAACTTAAATTCATATTATGGTACTGCAAGAATTTATTGTGTTACTTTTTTTCAATTTGCCTGTGTTCTCCTTTCCTCTATAATAGGTAGAATATTGCCATAGTCTACTTTACTATTGGATATCAAAATAGATTTAAATTTACTTAAAATTATTAGTCAATTTCTGTGTGGCAAATCCCATCAATAACTGAAATCATAAGATGCAAACAATTTAATCATTTGAGTTAGATTTCCATGAGTTCTGAATAATTTCATTTACTTCCTCTTGCTATTAATGCAAATAAATTATCTTCATAACTTTTTGTAAGTTGCACCTTCTTCTATATACTTTACTTTACATCCCAAATCTATCAAGTAAAGTTTTTGTTCCTTTGTTTTGTTTCTGTGTTAGGAATGGTTACTTGTTATTTTGGATTGGTTTGTTAGTTTGTTTTATTAGTCATTATGTAGACAAAACTGGCAAACACCTGAAATTGTGACTTAGTATATGTTAGCATTAAAATAATGGAGAAAATCTCCACATATTTACATTCATAGTGGAAACAAAAAAAAATGAGTATTAATAATATTTTAGAAAATGGACTTAATGTTTGAAGTTTTTATGAATAAACTGATTTTTTCCACAATAATATAACCTGATTACAGTTGTTTCCCCTCTACTAGTCTGAGTCCCTGCCTACATGCATTTCTGTTATTACAAAACTTTTCTAAGAGCTAAAAATAAGATAAAATGAAAATAATCAATTGTAGGAACATAAAGCATATGCTAACACAATGGAAACAAACAAGAATAAAAAGATTCCAAGAAATAAACACTAGAAGCTACACACTAACTCACACATTCAGGAATTCTATAGCAATGTTAAAATGGAAGCCATAATATATAAGCAGAGGACGAAGTGCAGACACTCTGAGAGTTCACATGAGCTCAGATTATATTGTTTAAGAAAGTCCTGTTTTCGGGCCGGGCGGTGGTGGCGCACGCCTTTAATCCAGCACTTGGGAGGCAGAGGCAGGTGGATTTCTGAGTTCGAGGCCAGCCTGGTCTACAGAGTGAGTTCCAGGACAGCCAGGGCTACACAGAGAAACCCTGCCTTGAAAAAACCAAAAAAAAAAAAAAAAAAAAAAAAAGAAAGTCCTGTTTTCTTGGTGCTCCCCATATGTTCTGGCTAGAACACTTGTTTTGCCTCCTCTTCTTCATGCTTACCTTAACGCTTAAAGGATAGATTTGGTAGAGTCAATAAGCTTAGAGACAAGTGCCCCAAGAACTCTCACTTTCTGTACAATGTATAATAATGTGGGTCTCTCTACTTGTTCCCAACTCATGAAGTAGCACCGAAGTCAAATTAGATTGTTTGGTTACTCCCACACACTTTCTTTCATCATTGCAGTAGTATAACTTTCAGACAGGATACTATTGTACATCAAAGGAGTTGTGGCTTGCATATTGTGTATATTTCTATTTCAGTAGTCTGTAGACTACATTCTTGAACAAATATGGTAGAACATGAGTGGAGGGTGTATGTAGGGCACTATGTAGGTACCAGTTCAACATCACATTTTCCCATGAAATTGTTGTTGTAACTCACTCTTACTGAAAAGATCATTTGGTAACAGAGATGTCCAGTTGTACCCCTGTCTTTCATATTTTTTGGCAATTTGTATATGCATATATTCATGATGGGTCTACTGTTTGTTTCCATACTAATCCTCAAAGGGCCCTTAATGTTTAGTCTCTATCCCCATATTCCCTCCTTTACACACTTCTCCATTTTATTCCTTGATATTCTCCTTTCAATCCCCGTTCTGCATATCTGTTTTAAACTATTTAATTTCCTTATCCTCAAGAGACCTATCTGTCACTCCTATTCCCTTACTCTAAACCTAATCTGGTTCTACACATTAATGTTTGTTTATCATTGACTTATAAGCAATATTTTTCATCTACACATAAGCAAATACATATCATATTTATCTTCTGGGGTCTGGGTTTCATCATTCAGTGTGATGATTACTAGTTCAGTTAATTTACCTGTGAATTTTATTATTTCATTTCTTTTAAAGCATGAATTTTTCAAATAAGAAAAAAGTGCATGGAAGTTACAATGCTAAATCGTATCTGTAATAATCCTACCTTGGATGAGATGAGCTGCAAGTACTCTTGTGTGATTCCTCCTTGGATTACACTACTTGGGAGGAACCATAGGCTGCAGTTTTGGACTCTGTATCAAAAAGCACCAAATGAACTATATTAAATCAGGAGAGAACTGGACAAAGAAACAAAATTTTATTTTTCTGAGACACAAGTAAGGCAAAATCTACTGCAATCACTTCCTATTACAGGCTTGAACAAACGGACAGTACAAATAAAATCAGATGATTAGATATTAGTATTTTCAAAACAATTGAGACATACAGGAGGATATCATAGTAGAATGCATGCCCAGTGTGTTACAGTTCCGGAGTTGAAACTTCAGTGTTTCAATAAAAAATAAATTTGAGGCACCAGTGAGTGGGTAGAGAAGGTGAAATGAACTCCAGTCAAATCAAATAACCAAAGTTCCATGCAGGAAAACATCATGGCAAAGGTAGAAACTTGACTTCCATATGTTTTTCTCTGACAAATAAAGGTGCATCCTCCCAAAAAAATAGATTAATTTAATTTTAATGTCTTATGATGAATGAACATGGAATATATATTTGTTTTTAGTTACTAATTATTGAGAATAGATTTTTCAGACAATATATATTCTAATTATTTGTCACTCCCTTTTCTCCTACCTGATTCTTGCTACCTGATTCTTGCTAAAAGAAAAAAAAAAAAAAAAAAAAAAAAAAAAAAAAAAAAAAAAAAAAAAAAAAAAAAAAAAAAAAAAAAAAAAAAGATAAAAAACCCTGATAGCCACTAATATCGATGTCTCTATACCTTTGATACAAATACAGGCAAAAAAAAAAAAAAAAAAAAAAATAAAAAAAATACAAAAAAAACCAAAATACTAACAAATAAATTGATACTAACATCAAATGGAATAAGAAAGAAATCTCACCAAGAGATCATACATACAGAGAGACTATGCCATAAACTAGTATACAAATTAACATTGCAAATTGAAATTCTAATGTAGGTAAAATAAATCTACCATGTGGATAAAACTTGATTACATCTATATTTGATCATAATATATTACCCCGATTATGTTGAATTACATATTTGTCTTCCTGCCTGGATGAGATTCTTCATCTTCCAATGTGTTCAATGTACCATGAAGGTACGATCATGGAAATTTGTTTTTCATTTGGAGTAACCATTGTCAAATGAGATCCTCTGGTGAGGTAGAAGCTCCATATATTATTCTTGGTCTATGCAATGGAACCAAAAACTTTGACTTTGTACAGTCTGTAATGTGTCATTTCTGTATAATTTATTGATTTACAGCCTATTATGTCTGAATGGTATTTTTGTCTGCTGGCAATTCCTTCCAGCACCATACTTAGATACCTTTACATGTCTTTTTAACAAATTTTGCTGATGCTAAGAGGAATTCAATGGCAATATTTGATTTATGATAGGATGAGCCAAGGTATTTTACTCTGCAATTGTTCAGATATGAGTCTCTGTATCTGACCCCATCTACTGTATATGTTAGCTCCTATGATGAAGGTGTAACAATACACTGAACTATTGGTATAGCAGAATGTTATCTGAAATACTTTTATTGATATATATCATGCCTTACTCTGGTAAATCAAATAGTATAAAGCTGGGTTGGTGTTTCAATTTCCTCCCAGGTACCATACAGAATACTTTTTTTTTTTTCAGTAGAACCAACACTGTTCAGTAGATGAAGGCTTTAGTTAGGCACTTGCTTGTGTTCTCTATGTTTAATAGAAATATAAGTTATCATCTGCAATAGAGTCATCATCGGTTTGTATAGAGTGATCAACAATTTAGGCAATAGTCTTAAGTTTTGCGTGGGGATACTGGGTAACTCAGGATGAGTTTTTTTCTGATTCCTTTAATTATGATCTCTATTATTTTCTTAACAGCTGAGTAATATTCCATTGTGTAATGTACCACATTTTCATTAACTGTTTCCCCACTTATGAACAGCTAGGCTGTCTTCTCTTTCTTTCTAATTTGAATATACTGGCAATAAATAGGAATGAATAAGTGTCTATAGAGTAGTAGGATACAGACTCCTTTTTTGGATATATGCCCAAAAATAGTACACTGGGATCTTGAAGTACAACATTCCCAGGTTCCCAAGGCAAAATCACACTGCTTTTCAAAAGGGCTGAACTACTGTTTATTTGCACCAGTAGTAGCTAATGATTCTTATTACTCATCATATTTCCTAGCATGTGTGGTCATTTGTTTTATTGATCTTGGCCATAATGATTAATTGAAGATTAAATCTCAATGTGGTTTTAATATGCATATTCCTGATTACTAAGAATGTTGAACTTTTCTTTTAGTGAAAAAAACATTTGAATGGTCAATTATGGGTCATTAGAAGAGGGGATTTATATTTGAATATAAAAAGGATACTTAGGGGGAAAACATGGAAATTGGAGGTACAGAAAGAAGTTAAGAGAGAAAGCACAGCAAGCAAGGTTCCCAAATCCTTTGAGACATACTTCAGAGGAAGATATTAAGCAATTTCATTTCGTGTGTGTGAGTGTGTGTGTGTGTGTGTGTGTGTGTGCAATTTTGCTGTATAATCATAATAAAAGAGGCCAGCCAGCTGATGAATACACCTTTGTTAATGAATTTAAGAAACATCTAGTTCATAAGTCAGGGAAGATTTACAATGAAGCTCTAAGCCTCAAGGGCAGATTTTTGATAGGAAAAAATTTTAAAAAATGTGATAGGGAAATCAAAGAGCTTACAGAAAAATAAATTGCCATTAAAAATGTATTCTCAGAGCAGAAACTCCTTATAGTCCTCCTAGATCTCAGACACAGATTTCATTCTTGCCCTTAAAACAACAAGTCATGTGGTGTTTGAAGGAGTGATTACCTCCATGATCATGGTGTTAAAAGTTCTTAGTAAAATGGAGAATGATAGAAACTATGACAGTGGATAGTCAGAAGGATAGGAAATGACAGTGCTGTTTTCAAATGATTTAAACAGTCATCTCAAAGTCAAATACTATCCCTGATTTCTACAGGGACCCTGTAAGGTATGTTCTTTTACAGAGACATAGGAATAATAGGAAGAATAGGAAGAATAGGAAGAATAGGACCCTGCTAGCTGGCACATAACATTATACACAAATTAACACAGTAGTTAAAGATCTGTGAGGATCTTGTGAGGCTGACTGACTTTAAAAAAATGGATGGAGAGAAATATTGCCATGAGCACATATAACATGCAGATTTAAAACAGAAATTGATTTATTAGACAATTGTGTATATGATATTTATACTTCATTCTGTATAAATACATTTTATTCCACATACTTTTCATTTCAGTTACACTACAATTCATATAACAAACAGGGCTTTATTAGTTGAGGTGTTGAAACTGGTTGCCCTTTAAAATATCCCTTCACTGTTAGAGTTGCCACATTTACTATTCTCAGCCACCATGGAGGAGGCAGCACTTCTGACAACAGTAATTGCAGATACTTCCTACAGTATGGTCATTAGCACCCCTGGATTGACCCATGAAATGTGCTGTTTTTCATTAGGGTTTAACAACTAACTATATACAGGGGTGTGGTGGTGGTTAGGGGTCATTCAGAATGATCAGAAGCAGTTGTTTCAGTAGGTGAATCCTGTTTGCTTCTGAATGCAAGTAATGCTCAGAAGTCAGCATGAAGACAGCCCTATCCCATCTTAGATTTCTTTTGTATATAGGACTAAACTTCTCCTCCTTAAATAAACCACTCCTCTTAGAATGATTGCTTATCAAAATCATCATCAAAGGCCCAACCATCTCTGTTTATTTAAGAAATCCCATATTCTGTGAGACCAGGGGCTAAATTCCAACTCTAGGAAGAAAACCACAAAGTCCACCTGAGCAAACATCCTATGGCAACCCACCACCCTTACCAACAGCCAGTTAGGCTACAATAGCAGAGTTAAGGTAAATACAGATACTTTAAGGCATTCTGTAGAGAATAGATAACTTAGACATCCTGTTCATCAGACGGTTTTATCCCTGTGTTCAGGTCCTGCAGAGTATGCCAGAAAGGCAGTTTTAAATATATATAACTTCCCAAGGTTGCTGTAACCACAATAAAAATATTGAACCCTTAGACTTGGGGCTCACTCTGACATGCTGCAAACAGTGATGATGGGTAACCTAGAGCTCATAACAAGGACCTGTATGTATTTACATTGGATTTGGTTCAATATGGTCTTTTGGGGTCCCTGCAACTTGGGCATAACACTCTAATCTACCACTTTAAAAGGTTTATTTACCTTGTTTGTTGATGTTGAACACTGCTTTGTAACTTTCTTCCAACAGCTGATAAGAGGAGTTTTTCCTAATATAAACAAAATCGTGTTTCTAAGGTGTCTTTTCTCTCTCATAATATCTTACATAAAGCATGGCCTTGAGTCAAAGTTTTTAATTCTTGTTCTTCAATATTAGTCATATTTAATTTCTATTGTCTTATATTTAAGACTTTTCTATCATTATTCTTTGATTTATTCTCCTACCATCCATTACATCTCATTACCTTCCAACCACTCCACACAGGTCTCCCAATGTCTTTCCTCTCACCTAGATCTACTACTCCTCCCATTCCCTTAAAAAAAAAAAAAAAAAAAAAAAAAGGAGCTGGTTTCCCAAGGATTTGTCAGGAGAACATCCGACCTTAGCATAAAATGTTACAGTAAGAGTAAAGAACAAAACCTCTCATCAAGGCTAAAGGAAGAAATCATCAGCGATTTAATCGCTTGTGGATGAACTGACAGGGTTCCTTAGGATAGATGATGTGTTTCCTTGTTAACAATTATTTTTATATCTCATTCCTAGACTATTCTGATGAGTGGATTTAGAATCACAGCAATTCGTAAAGGATGGTTTCTAGACAATATACCGACTGTTATAAACTCACATTACCGCTGAGAATGTTCTTTTCCTTTGAATACCCTTAACAATAACTAAGATCCTACTGCAGCTGCAGCGCCCTGCTTTAGTCCCTTGAAGGGTTACAGAAAGTAAGTCATAAAAGCACTGCGCAGCGCATTGCCCCGCCCCCAGCCGACTGGCCTCTGGCAGAGAAAATATGGTGAAACTACAAGGACCACAGTTCCTTTCGCTTTTCAACTTCCTGTAGCGCCAAGCTTAGAAGTGACATCAGCCCTTATTAACATACTGTAGTAGCCGGAACACAGCACTATGGTTTTTCTGTTCAGGACTAAGTTGTTTAAATCATGAATTTGCAGTTATTGCTGATAGTACAAATCCCGCCTTTTAAAATCATGTTTTTTTCGGATATAGGTTTACAAATGCGCTCAAAGGAAAGATTTCCTCTTGTAAATAAGGGCGTGAACAGTTCAGCATTAATTCAGGGATTACAGAAGTCAAGAGCACTTCTCATAGTTTTAAAAAGAAAATTTTTCATAGAATTTTCAGCAGATTCGTAGGCTGTTGTGCTTCTTTTAACATAAAATTAGATGTGATTCTTTAAATGGAAGGTAGATGTCTAACATAGAACATGCTTTGAATTCCTCAGTTCTTTAATATATCTGCCAATATATATCTAAATACAGAAGTGCAAGACAAAGTTTTATAGGACATACTTGCTTCAGTGCCACATAATTTGTCCTCCAGTATTATGTCAATTACAGAGTATGGAAGGTGGTGGTCCAAATTACTTTAAGGAATTTTGTGGGATTTTGTTCATTGAATATTCATTATTCTTTTTAGACTTATCAGTAAAACAGTTTGTTATGATATCAAAAGAAACTTCAACATAGTCTTTTTGTTAAGATATTTGGTTATGTCAGAATACACTAGAGGATCTTGGCAATTCATTTATAGGCAAAGAGCAAGTACAGGTCTAGTAGATGGAAAATGATTAAGTACTGAGGAAGACTGGCTCAAGAAGGATCAGAGTAGTAAGACATCATCTTGAAAAGAGGAGGCATGAGAAAGATTCAGATATGAAGACAGGTGGATTCTTGCTCATAGAAAAGTGGTTCTTATTAAAATAGAATCACATATGAAAATGTACATATATCCTATATACATGGTTCAACATCCTGAATGGAATTTGATTGAAGAAGGAAAGTAATTTTTAGGACATTTAAGTGTTTTGTTGTTGTTGCTATTCTTCTTTTAGCTGTGACTATTTCCCTTATACTTTCGGGGATCTATCTCTAGAGCTTTGTACCTGTTTGTAAAATGCTGTACTTGTTTTTAACAGTGTCATTACAAGTTTTGTTTTGTTTTGTTGTGTTTTCAAAAAGATCTTCCCTTTTCAAACATATCTCCTCTTTCCAAGAAACTACTCTAATATTTTTCATGAGTTCTACCATCAAAAGTGAGTTTCACCTAAATTGATGTATTTTACTCTGATGCTCAACAGCATAATACCAGAATTAAATGCCAAATTTCTTGAAAATCTCTTTCACTGGAATTTCTGATACACATGGGGAGGTATGCTGAGATCTGTAGCCAGTCTTAGGAGACAGGGGAATTCTGGAGACAGCAGAAAGGACAATATCATAGTCCTCATAACATGAGGTGACACAAATTGTGTAAAAATGTTCTGTCATTCATTCTAACATTTCTATCTGAATAGTAAGTATGTCATTCTTTTTGCTATCTGTAATTTCCTCCTGGAGCCAAAAATTGTAGGGCATAGTTATATAAACTACTGTCATCTGATGAATAAAGTACTTTATCTTATCTAAGTAGAAATATTACATATCTATAGGAATTTGCAGTCAATCCTCAACCCATAGACATAACTATTTAGTCTACAATTCGATCTGAGGTGATAGTAGCAATCAAAACATTTATCTTACATTTTAAAAACACTGAGTTTCAATATTAATATTTTCTATTGTCAATAAAACCTCTCTTTCTCCTAAGGGATTTCTCAACAATTAAAATACTGACTATTCTTCCAGAGAAACAGTGTTCAATTAACATCACATATATGTCTGTTTACCATGATCTGTGATTCCAGTCACAGAGGAGCTGAGGCACTCTCCTGGACTCCTCAGTCCCTACAGACATGTGCTCCATAGACATATATTCAAACACTATTGCACAATAACAACCAAGAAAATAGTCAATTTAAATATCTGACTTTGCAATTGGCATACTTTAAAAAATAGTATCAACTTAAAAAATTCCTTCCAGCAAAACTGATGAAGATTTTGGGACGTCTTGTTCCAAAACTTCGAACTTTCAGTAATATCACAAATATATCTATCTATGATTTTAATACTATGTTTATGTGACAGAAGAGTGCCTGACTATACATGACTCCCTGCTACAAGGGTCTTTCCAATTTTGCCTGAGAAAATCAATCTGCTCTATATTTGGAAACAGCAAAGATGTTCCCTGAAGAAGATGCTAAGTATTACAGTGAAGAAGGTGCTAGGGATATTACCTGACAAACAATCCTTGTTTGTACACTAATACTCAAATAATGAAATACTCAAATCCTTGTAACCTCATATATATGGGTTATACAGTTTTTATCCATGAAGAGTATTGTTATGCTTTATACAAAAGTCAGGTGTTCCCTAATTATTGTAAAGAGGGGGCTGGGGAACAGGTATGAGGCTGGGTTGAAGGAAATAAAATATTGTTTAAAAGGATAATGAACTAGAGCGTACTGTTTTATTAATATATACTCACTCAGGGGATACTCTAGTTTAAAAAAAAAAAGCAAAGTCTGTGTTGCCATCAAATTTGTTGATGACTTTTTCTTAATTCTACTTTCTCTTCAGCTTTGGCAGCAGTGCTGGAAAGATTTAGGTCTTCTGTGTATGTGTTTTCAGGTGGTGAAAAAAGCACCCCTCTCCCTACATTACATATGGGGCTCACATTGTTGACATTGCTCAAGACTATTGCAAACAAGCTAAGATAGAAAGGTCCAACAATGACATCATGTGCATTAATTGGAATGTTGATCTTATCCTCTAAGACCATCAACTTGTCCCTCCCTGCTTCATAGCACAGGCTGAGGAAGAATAGGTGCAGGACATAGTTCATGCTCCTGATATAGTGACTCTCAATGGAAATGAAATCCACATCTCAATGGAGCCTCCATTCCCTTTGAAGCACTAAGCACCTTTGTGGCATTAGATGAGTAGTCTTAGGATCTTACTTAAACTGCTCTGTGTAGCACCTCTGTAGCATTTTTCCATTCCTTTCTCCCATGGGAAAGAGATGTATCAAAAGAAGCTTTCTACTTAGTTAATCAGATGCACATTGTTCTTTTCATCCTTGTCCTCTATCCCAATCTCACTCCTTTCCATCTCTCCATACTTAGTTTGTCAAGGCCATATAAGTGACTACATATCCTGAATATTAAACCTGTCTGAATCCAGGGAAATACTCATCCTTGGCCCTGGCTCAATCACTTCAACAGCCTTCACTTTCCATGCAACCATTTAGGTAATATGTCTTGCTTTGGGACTTTTACTTTGAACTTAATTATCCTCCCAGAGCTCTGGATCAAAAATTATTTTTGCTGTTTCTATTGTGAACACAATACTTTCTCAGTCCATCTTCACCATCAGCTTTGAAACAATACAGTTTATGTTCTCTGCAATATCCTTTTTTCTTTGAACCCTTAAGATCTTTTATCACCTGTGTATATTTGTCAAAATCTATATTAATAAGCCTTACTTCCTCTGAGAAGTCTGCTGCTTTTTAGGACTGGGACAATTGAGAACCCAAGAGGCAGGAATAGTAACCTGCAGTGTGGATCTCTAGTGCTTTTATTTGGGATGTCTTGTGAGTAATGTCTTCTCAGCTGATTTATTTCCTCTATTTATTCTAGTGGCAAACATCTTCAAAACCTACTGATTCTTCAGATTTATCATGTTTAATCTCTCTCTCTCTCTCTCTCTCTCTCTCTCTCTCTCTCTTTCTTTTTCATTACACTAAATATAAAAGCAGAGATAAAAAAATCACATTATATTTTTCATTCAGCCTGTTAGGCAGTATCCTGCAGAATTTCCTTTCTGTATGAGCCAAACCTTGTTTCCTGAATGTACTGGAGGAAATTTAAATTCAGAAATTTCAATACCAGAGCCACTAAACCTAAGGAAAACCTTGCTTGCAGGGTAATAGATGGTAGCCTGCTTGATCTAAACAAGCAATCAGCTGTGATGAAGAAGAGACCAGTATCATAGATGTGAAGTCTCTGGGAAGTGATGCCTCAGGATCAGCATGAAGAAACTGTGTTCCAAAAACCATGAGGTCAAAAGTATGCTCCCTACCAAAAAAAACTAATGATTAGATTCACCCAAGTGGCACTGGTTATGAAGGCATCAAGACAGCATGAACAACAGTTAAGATTGTCAATGTGAAGACAGGAAAAAAGAGACTACTGGTGAAAATGAAGCCCAATTGCTACAAGGTACCCCCGGTGTTATGGAGTGCAAATATCATAGGATGACCAGCAAATCAGCAGAAGCCATGAGTGGAGACAGCCATAGCCTAGAAGACCAGCTGTAATTGTATGGCAAAGGGCAGAGCTTAAGAAGTTACCCTTTAAAAGATATGAGAAAATAGTAAGTGGAACACAGATATTAAGATATTTAGTTACTGGGCTGGAGAGATGGCTCAGTGATTAAAAGCACCGACTGCTCTTCCATAGGTCCATATTTCAATTCCCAGCAACCATATGGTGGCTCACAACTATCTGTAATGGGGTCTGATGCCCTCTTCTGGTGTGTCCAAAGAGAGCAATGGTGTACTCACATACATACATACCAATATACATACATACATACATACATACATACATAAATCTTTTTAAAAAGTTATTGTATTATTAACACTGATGAGGTTTGATTTTGCTCTGTACATATTGTTGCTTTATTCTTTTCTCTTGAAGTAAGAAAGTATTTTTTTCAAAAGTAGTATTTTACAGGAGCCATTTTTTTTTTCAAAGTGAGATTTTTGAGTTTCATAGAGAATTTGTATTTTGAAAGACATTGGGTTTTTTAAGATATTGAATTTTTAAAATGTTTGAAATTGCAAGGCTGTGAGGCTTTGCAAGTCACAGGAAAAATACGTTTGATATTCAACCCTTTCTAAAGTACTTACCTAACATGTACAGATTTGAGTTTGATATTCATCACAAATGCAGGTTAGATTGTACATAGAAGGAACTACAGCACCCAGGAGGTAGAGGCAGAAAAATATGAAGCTCAAGGTAATTCAAAGCATTTCTCTGAACTTCTGAGTCCATTTCAGAGGAAAGGTAATAATATGCTCTGTGCCATTTCATGCTGGAATATGTAACTTGCTTTTGATTTTACAGGGGTTACACTGAAAGTACTGACGTGGGTCTCAGAAGACACTTGAATTTTAAACAATTCTATGAAAGATAATGGGGTTTTAAAGTTGCACAATATACATTTTTTATTATGATAAGTTTGTGAGACTGTGAGAGGTAAGGTATAGAATGATAAGAATGATAAGGTTTGAATGAGATGCCCACTATTAGTCTCCAATTTTCAAGTACTTGACTCCTAGATGATGGCTGTTTGAGGAAGATTAGGAGATGCAGTGTTGTTGGACAAAGATATCCTAGGGATAGCTTTCTATCTTTCAAAAATCTCATAATGTTTCAAATAGCTCTCTCTGCTTTCTCTCTGCAGTTTAAGATATAAGCTGCTACTTCAGCAACCCTCTGCTTGCCACTCAAGATACAGAAAGACCAGAAATAATATTTTGCTTCTACAATTTTAATTTTATTAATACATTTTTGTTGTTGTTAATAAAGGACACCAAAATGTATTCCTGTTTTTGTTGTTGTTAATAAAGGACACCAAAATGTATTCCTGGTTATAATTAAACTCAATATCGACTCTCTCTCTCCCTATGCCTCTGAGGTGTCAGATTTAAAGGCATGTGCCACTATGACTGGTCTTTTTTCACTACAATTTTAACTATAAAAGTAATTAATGATCAAAGAAAAATGTACATTTAAAAATGAAATAAAGCAAGGTATACTGATTCACATCGATACTCATACCATTCAAGAGACAGAAGGGAAAATATTACTAGAAGATGAGGCCAGCCTAGGCTATAGAATGAGACTCTTTCTCACAATTTCCAAAAATAAAAAGGATATGAACAGCCGGGGGTGGTGGCACACCCCTTTAATCCCAGCACTTGGGAGGCAGAGGCAGGAGGATTTCTGAGTTCGAGGCCAGCCTGGTCTACAGAGTGAGTTCCAGGACAGCCCGGCTACACAGAGAAACCCTGTCTCAAAAAACCAAAAAAAAAAAAAAAAAAAAAAAAAAAAAAGGATATGAACAAAATAAGAAATTAAGTAAAGGAAAAGGAGGAGGAGGAGAGGAGGAGGAAGAGGAGGAAGAGGAGGAGGGAGGAAGAAGAAGAGGAGGAGAAGGAGGAGAGGGGGAGGAACAGGAGGAGGAGGATAGAACACCAATAATCAGAGACAATGAAAGGCTAAAGGAACATGAGTAAAACGATTATCACGGGTAAACTAGAATTCTATGCTACAGAAAGGAGGGGGGTTGGAAAAACTGAGCATATACAAATTAAACTTCTGTCAAGAAAAAAGACAAAAACAGTAAGTACATAATCCTTTATATTCTCAGATAGTGTACCCTGTATCCTTTGGATCGATTTTAAGATCTGTTAATTCCACACTGCTACAATTCTTCTAAATGCCCACATTAATTATCCATTGAATTTAGCCTGTATAAGTCCTCTTCAGTATACTGACATGGTAAGCAGTTCACAGAAATTTATATAAGTTTCTCAGATAACACTGTCAATGCTAGAATTAGAAAAATGGCAGTTTATGACAGCACGGTGTAATCCAAAGAATATCATAGCATAGATTAGCGCATATATATCATACACAGTTTTATTCTTAGATACTATTGAGATGGTTATTCTCTCTTTCAACTTGCTGTGATCTAGAATCACCTGAGAGGCAAGCCTCTGTCAACCTTGAGCAGGGTTAACTTAATTTAACTGAGGTAGGAGAATCTGTCCTGGGTAGAACCAGATTAAGAATCCTTAACACTGGCCTCTTTTCTAATCAATTGGCTGTCTAGGTCCCAGGCAAGAACTCTACAACCCAAAGTCCAGAGATTAATAATTTTACATATATGTCCACAATTACTAACTACTTGTATGATAAAAAATGTAATTTATTTCAAAACACAAGAATTTCTTTAGATAGTTTCAGTGTCCTAATCCTACTTTGACAAACAGTATATGGATAGATGCAAAAAAATTTGGATTTGTTTTCCTTTTTAGCTAAAACTATGCAATCCTTGACTTTTGTGTTTATTGTATAACATCTGGAAGACAGAATGGTCATAATATAAAAACTTTAACATTAACCGGCTAGTTGGTATATAAAGATGGAATGCTGTATGTTTAAATCCAGTCTATTCTAAAAAGCGTCTTCCTGGCCAGAAACAGCTGTTGATGCAAACATTGTCTTTAAAAATAATAGATCAGTATGCCTTACTGGATACTTGCTGGAGGCATCCTCTAACAATTTTGACAAATACAACACTACTTCATTGTAGTATCTCTGTCATTTTCCTACTAAGAATCAATACTTAAATGGTATCTTTAAATTCGCTTTTTTTAAAAAGTTATTTTCAGCAAGGTTTAAACTTCTCCAGTGCTGGCAGAAGCTTCAGATGCATTGATCTGCAGTAGCACAGCCTGTTTAAGAGTGGTCATCCCCGCCGGGCGGTGGTGGCGCACGCCTTTAATCCCAGCACTTGGGAGGCAGAGGCAGGCGGATTTCTGAGTTCAAGGCCAGCCTGGTCTACAGAGTGAGTTCCGGGACAGCCAGAGCTACACAGAGAAATCCTGTCTCGAAAGACCAAAAAAAAGAGTGGTCATCCCCTTTTCTCGGTTTAGCATGAAATGATATATTACCACACTTATTTGTTCAGTAATGCATTGAAGAAAATTTAGCCACACAGGGATAGCTTCTGAAAGTTCTGCCATGGGATAGGAAGCAGGGTATTTCCATATGCATTCAAAGCAAACTTTTTATTTTTGCAAATGTTTTTCTTCAATGATTTTATAGTGTACCATGCAGATTGTAGAAATTCAAAGCACATTTAGTAATTTCCTATTCATTTCCCTTTCCCATGTACACAGTGACTTGCAGAAAAGAATATTACTAAGTCAATATTATATTTATATTTATTAGAAAATAGTTGAATGCATGAACATTTAAATGAGGAAGGAGTCATTCTACATTTTTGTTTGTATTTTCATTTCATATTCAGCAGGCATTTCAATCATCAAGGCTTAAAGTTGCATAGAAGATCCTGAGTGATGTTTCTGCTTCTAAAAACAAGTACTGCTGTGCAAAAGGATTTCCCAGAACTCATGTCAGGCATCTCAAAACTATAAAGAACTGTCAATCTGGAGACATATACAGCCTTTGGTGCCTATATACCTCTACACATATGCACACACACACACACACACACACACACACACACGCGCACACACACACACACACACACACACACACACAGAAAGAGAGAGAGAGAGAGAGAGAGAGAGAGAGAGAGAGAGAGGAGACAGAAGACTGAGTGATAGAGATAAAGGTGGAGACAGAAAGAGAAATATATACACATGACTAAAAATAATAAAATTTAACAAAAAGTGGTGACACATGACTTTTTTCTAGCCCCTATGAGGCTGAAGCTGGTTGATATCTGACTTCAAAGCCAGCTCAGTATAAAAAATGAGTTCCCGGAAGTCCAGAGAAAGTAAGACCCTGATAAAAAAAACAAACAAATATGTAAGTATCTCATAGCAACAATTTTTTTAAAACAGGGGGAAAAGTTTCATCACTGAATGATAAACCAAGGTTTTCATTAAACAACAAAAATTATATTCATGGTAAGGATTTCATTTACATGAATGCTTACGAAATTTGAAAAGTACACCCAATCAAGTGAAACCTGATTAATGCAGAACATTGTTATTCCTTAGTGATTTCTCCTGATAGTACAAATATCTAGCTCTTTTGGACTTTTCCTAGTTTGGATTACATTTTTCTAAAGGTGAATATAAATCAATACTGTGTAGTTACAGTTGCCAGGAAAACACCTTGAATTAACTCCTGAAAAATTTATACAGGGGTTTATGATGTCTCTCCCCTTTCATACTAGCAATATGAAAGCTTAAAACTCATGGCCACCTGCCTGTCATTTACTTTAGAAAAGATTTTGAATGTCTGCAGCCTGACAAACATGCACGCATGCGTGATTGGAGGGTTTTGCTGACTCACTAGCACAGACTGGGGGTTGGGAGTGTGATTAGTCAAGTCAGTGCAGCAGGTCCTCAGAGAAGAGGCAGCCAAGGATTCCTGTAGCATCCACTCCAGGAATGGTCAGCGAGGCAATGCAGCAACCAAGGTCAGCTCCCACTTTGACCCCTTGTTTCTTTCATAGGTAGACATGATTTGTGCACCTAAGTATTGAAAATTCATTGAGGTTAGAAAATTATCCTATACATCTCAAGTCTTTGACTGAAGAATCAGATCAGAAAGATATTAGATCAGGACCTGGCTTCCTTTGTCCTGTCCTGTATTGTTTTGGCTGTAGTGCCTCTCCCCTTGAGCCTTCTGCCTTGTCACTTCAGCTCAGTTCTCTTACAGGGTGAACATTAACATTTCAAAGAGCTGACAGTATTGTGGATTATTGGTGTGTGAGAGTAAGGGCAGACAGAAAAAGAAAAGAACATTTAATTTTGTATATGGATAGTACATGAAAATAATGTTCCTAACAGAATTTAAATTAGGTTCTGCCATGCCCTGAAGGATGGGAAGGGATAAAGGCACTTGAGGGTTAACATGCAGATTATCATCAGAGGGAAACCACAACAGATAATGGTGGTTTGCCCTCGAAGTTCCCAAATGGACAGGAGGATCAGGTAAGTATAAATTTTGACACTATGACTTTGACACATTATACTTGTAAAACAGGAAGGGTCTTCCAAAGTGGCATTAAGAAAGATAGTGGACAGAGTAATTCAGGTGTGTGTACTACCAACATGTGGTAACATGATGTATCTTTACATATAGAGCTACAGCATGCACATGGTACAGAATTATAATCCTTTCTTCTGTCATCTTGTAAGGTGACCCATTTAAATATTATTATACTGCTTCAGTGTTGTTAGGTAGTTGTTATTTATTATTTTTTTGAATCTTGCCCAGATTCAAAAATAAATTGATGAATTGGGAAGTACATTTTTTGAACATTTAATCTATTCTGCTGTTCTCTACTCTCTTGAAGTTGCTGAAGTTCGTAAGATATGCAAAGTAACATGCAAAATTTTTTGGGTGGGGCCTCTCTATGGGAGATGAATTCACAAAGGTGAGCCTTGTTTTATTTTGTTTCGGTGGTTGTTTACAGGACTTATTGAAATTCTATTTTGATTTTTTTTTTTTTTTTTTGGTTTTTCGAGACAGGGTTTCTCTGTGTAGCCCTGGCTGTCCTGGAGCTCACTCTGTAGACCAGGCTGGCCTCGAACTCAGAAATCTGCCTGCCTCCGCCTCCCAAGTGCTGGGATTAAAGGTGTGCGCCACCACCGCCCGGCTCTATTTTGATTTTTAATTTCAAAATAGTGTTGTATTTAAGTTTTACTGAAAATTAATTTTAATATGATAAGTCATGACTACAGTTTCCATTTTTTTCTACTCCTCCCAGTTCTTTCCCCCTACCCTCCCCTCCAAATTAGCTCCCTTTTGTCTCATACTAGAAAAGCACACCCAAGAGACAACTAACAAACATATCAAAATAAATAATGTTAAGATCAAAAATAATCATATTGAGGGTGCACAAGGCAACCCATCAGAAGGAGAAGTGTCACAGTTGCAGGCAAAAGGATAACACATCCACTTGTTAAAACACTCAGTAATGCCATAAAAACACTATGCTGAATGTTATATCACATGTACATGAACCAGTGGACACTATTGTAGGCTCTGGAAAAAAGAGTTCCACTGGTGCATGCCCTTTGCTTTTTGTCATTGTGTTTTGTTTTTCACTTCAGAATGTTTGGATTTAATATTTTTAAGGTATTTCCAAGGTAGAATCATGAGGTGACTCATGCTACCAGCACCCTGAGGGATTCTGAAGGTTGTTGCTCCTCAAGTGGTGTTAGTTAATTCAGTTATAGCATAGTAGTACCATACCATACACCTTTTGTTATTTTAACTCTGTGGAATAAATTTAAATCTGATATAGTGTTACCTCTTCCAAATTCTTTTATTTTAGTTTTTTTCTGCATTGAGTCTTTTTGTTTCCATATGCAGTTATAATTATAAGCTTAATTTGGGAAAGCACATTGTTGACTCTCACATTGAATATGTATAATTATACATGTTTTCTGGGATTCTTTTACTTATAATTCCCAGTGAATTAATCCTTGTATGTCACTAAGATTTTCTTTATTAACTTAACTCTTTTTAGAGTAGTATTTTCACTAAATTAGATATTTCTCTTTGAACTACCACAAATATATATGCATATACAAAAAAGTAAATGTTTATATTATATATAAAAATAATAAATACTTTACATATAGTATTTATATACGTGTATATGTACAACATGTAACTTATGATAATAAACATGCAATAGACTGTATATTATAACTCATAATAAACTACATGCATTACTACTAAATATAGACTAGCTTTACAGGTTTGAAGTATGGAGATTTGTATATAATATGAGTATATGTACATATACACATATATATCTATATAAACAACTTTATATATAATATATAAAGTACACTTTATATATATTTGATATATTAAATATATATGTATATTCAGGTTTATATATTATATATATAATTTATAAATATATAAATATATTTAATATATATAAATATCACTACATTCTGATCAAGTATATCTAACTTTTTTATATTTTTTAGTTATGTATGTAGTTTATCATGTATTATAATACATATTATATTACATATTGTAATTATAAAAAATTATGTTCTATATACTTATGTATATAAATTAATTTATAATTCTGATAAAGTACTTATGTACTTCATATATAATATAAATGTTTAAATATATATGTATAGGTTTCATAAAGTTTGTTTGTACATCCTTAGTTTTGCTTATTTCCACTTATTTCACCCAACTTCAAGACCTATCCCCATTCCTGATTAAACATTTAGCTTCTAGTACTCTTTCTATATTCCTTTATATCACATATGCTCTAATATTCTTACTATTGTGTTAAATAGTATAAGATAGTATTTAAGTTCCCAAATAACTTCTTATGTACAGTTCACTTTGGCTAAACCTTTCTGTGGACTCCAATTTCTCCACACCCTATCATACCACTGTCAACATAAAACTTCCCCCTCCAGAAATACCCTTTCTACATTCATTTACTAAGTATTATACTCTCCTCCTTTCTAAGCACATTCCTCTATGCCAATGACTAGTTTCCAATATTATATTTTTCACAAGGCTTCCATAAAACCACACAAAACAAAAGAACTTATGTAGGAGTCTCATACGGAGCAAACATGATCATTTGTCTTTTTCACATGTGATCACTATCACTCACTGTTATTCGTTCTTTTCCTTTCCACCTATCTATCTGAAAATTCATGTTTTTGATATTAAACATTACTTAATTATATATATGTACCACATATATGTTTTAAAAATAAATATATGAAGAGCATTATGGTATTAATCATTCACACGTTTGTGTGTGTTTGTGTGTGTGTGTCACACATACATACAACAATAGCACCTATGCAATGTCAGAGGAAAATGTTTATAAGTCTCTTTTCTCCTATTGTTTGTTTTCTGAGATATACACATTCAGGAACCTTTAAGGAGAAAAGGGAGAGAGACAGAGAAAGAGAGAGAGAGGGAGAGGGAAAGAGAGAGAGAGATCTTACTTTCATGTACGACTAATACATATATGTTGGAACCATAATGTGAACATATATATGCTTGTAATAATTGTTATCTAGAGAGCCTTGTTATCATTTACATTTTCTGGAACATTTATAATATCTGTGTTGGTGAACTTCAATTTACTCTCCAATTGTGATGAAAGGTATAGAATGCTGAAAGATCAAATCCCTAAATACGATCAGGCAAAAAGAGAATAGATGATAAGCAGTAATTAGTGAGAAGAAAGGGAGACAGCACAAGATATTCAATTTTAGCACCCATTGCATGTGATACATTTCCACCAGCAAAGCTACACCATCAAAACACACACCAAACAAATCCACCCCTCAGAACCAAGTGGCAAATACTTAGAACCTGTGAGGAACATTTCTTTTTTTATTGGGTATTTTCTTTATTTACTTTCAAATGTTATCCTCTTTCTCAGTTCCCATCACCCCCTGGACCTCCCCAATCCCATCCCCGCCCTGATTCTATGAGGATGTTCCCCACCCACCCATACTGCCCCCCCCACCCTGGCCTTCACTTACACTGGGACATGGAGCCTTCACAGGACCAAGAACCTCTGTTCCCAGTGATGCCTGACAAGGCCAGAGGAACATTTTTTTTTTTTTTTTTCGAGACAGGGTTTCTCTGTGTAGCTCGGGCCTGTCCTGGAACTCATCTGTAGACCAGGCTGGCCTCGAACTCAGAAATCCGCCTGCCTCTGCCTCCCAAGTGTGGGATTAAAGGCGTGCGCCACCACCGCCCCGGCTAGAGGAACATTTCTTATTAAACCTATCAGGGGTACTCATGGCCTGTAATGCCTGCCAATCCAGTTCAACCACACTTATATTCTCCAGGAAAAATATCTTGTCATTCCATTAACCAAACTAAATGCTGAAAAGGCCAAGAGCTGGACAAGAAAATATCGCCCACAACTTAAGTTGGTGCAGGAATAAAACAAAACACCTCACATTCTGGGATAGATAATTGCCTACCCATAGGACAAACAAAATCTTTAAAAAAAAAAAAAACCTTTCACCAATAATGTTTTCATTGTATAGCCTAAACTACTCTGTGCTGAGTATTTAGACCTGACTAGTCCTTACCTCACAGAGATTTCCTCTGTCTTCCCTACTCTGGGATTAAAGTGTCATTCCTCCAGACTTGGCCTCAATCTTTATATTTATCTTCTGCATTATTTGGCATGTATATCTTCTAAATATGCTACAGCGCTTAAAAATCTTTCATAGGTTAGGAATACAGACTTTGGCATTTTGATAACATTTACTCCAGGTTTTCATCGAGGATGCCATGCGGATAATGGTGCAGAGGGCAATGAGCTTCATGGATACAGCTCATGGTTTGCTTAAATGCAATCGGTGTACTTAGAAAGGAACTGAAGGGGTTTAAAACCCATAAGAAGAAAAACAAATCAATCAAACAGACCACCCCCTAGAGCTCCCAGGAACTAAACCACCAACCAAAAAATACACATGGAGGGACCATGGCTCTAGCCCTCATATGTAGCAGAGGATGACCTTGTCGGACATCAATGGGAAAGAGGTCCTGACCCTATAAGGCTGGATACCCCAGTGTAGGGAAATACCAGGGCAAGGAAGCAGTATGGGTAAGTGGGGGGTGTATGGAGGATGTGATAAGAGGTATGTGGAGGGGAACCAGGAAAGGGGGATAACATATGTAATGTAAAACAAAAAAATATCCGAAAAAAAGGTAAACCCCAGGGGCTACATCTCTGGATTACTACTCATAGTTCATGTGCCTTCTATTGTTTATCATTGTTGTATTCCTCATATATCTAACATGATGTGATTGGACCTGGGAGACCCTCACTACCTATAATTTGCTGTAATTGCCTCTTGGGAAATATTCCATTGCATGGGGACAATTCTCTCTGTGAAGGTAAACTTTCAAAAAAATAATATGTGTGGATGAATTTATGATTTTTAAAGAATTAATCATTTGATTTAAATGATTTAAGCAGTTAGAGAGTTTATAGAGTAGAAGTTAAGGAGATAGTTTTAAGTTGGTTGCCCGAAAAGATGAAATAAAGTTAGAATTAAGAGCAGATTGTGTTCCATCCCCTGTAGAATAGTTAGAGCTACATAGGTTAGAAAAGAGGAACAGTGAACTTTCATTTCTTGTAAGCATGTAAATGTACTTGGAAGAGAATTATAGTGTTGGGATAGTTAATGATAAATAAAGATACAGAAAAAGGAAAAGAAAACCATATCCTTCCCCGGTTGGTTCTGAATTTCTGTATCCTTTTATCTAGGAAGTAGCCACAGAATTTGGTGTGCACTATGAAAGACAAGGATTGTTGTGGATAGCCCAGCCCTTTTAATTTTGATCCCAGTTCCACCCCCCTGAGAGGGGCCCAGAGGAGGATTGAATCAATGTGGTGGATAGCCTCAGCCTTGTATTTTGATCCTAGTTCCCAGTGGATGCCCCAGGCTTTATTTTGATCCTGTTCCACCCCCTTTTGGGAGGGGCTGCAAGAATGATGAATCTGTACCCCAGAGGACATTTTTGTAAACCTTCGTCCTATTAAAATCTGTAAAATAAAGACTAGAGCCAGAGATTGGGCAGTAGAAGGGGAGGCAGAGAAAAAAACTTAGGGGGGAGAGATGAGAGGAATTCGATTCGATATAAAAGGAGGTAGAAGTAGAAGCCAGAAGGAGAAGAGAAGGAAGTCGCCGGGGGAGCAGAAGAAGAGGAAGAAGCAAAGGAAGCAGAGGGAGAAGCAGGAGGAAGTCGAAGCAAAAGGAAACCTGCGGTAGAAGGAAGCCACCGATGGAAGACAGCACGCAGCCTGGATAAAACCACAAGTTATAAGGGATCTCATAGAGGAGATTAGAGTAGTGTAGTGGTAAATCTCCCAATCTAGGCGTGTAATTATACATAATTATTGAATTGTGTCTTTCTTTATGGTCTCCTTCGGGTAGGAGATATTATTTGGGGTTTAAATAATTACTTCTATACACAGGATTATAAATAAAGAGTAAATAATGCATAATAAGAACAGAGATTAGATGATTATCATTTTTGGCTGAATAAGATGATCTAGTTTTTGATGATTACAAATTGTCATCATCTAGGCATAGGAAAAAACTTGTACTATAAACTGATTTGCTTAAACTTTGATAATCAATGACAAAAAGAAATATTGCTTTGAATTTAAGATGAACCTGCTCAGAAAGTATAAGCCCACTAATTTAATCTTTATTCCTTGAGAGAAAAGTGGACTGAGTAATTAATTATTGACTCCTCAAACAGTCTTGTTTTTACCCTGTAGTGACAATGGTACTCTTTGCATATTCATGCTCAAAATCTCACACTGATCCAGTAAAAAACTGAAAGGAATATTGTCTGCCTGGGGAAGTCCCTGTGCCTTATTGGTTGTTTTGGAATTTTATGAAGCTAAGTCCCATGCTAATCTAAACCTTTTGAGGGATGATCTCCCTTATCTATATGTCCACTCAGTAATGATTGTTCTTCCTTCAATGACTGACTTGTACTATTAATATTTCATAAGGTATAGAATGCTGCTTTTTATATTCTCAGTTATCCTGGTAATACCCGTCTCCTCCTGTTTTCCATTGATACTCCTGGGGATCTTCTACTGCAATGACAAAGTGGATATAATTGTTCTTAGAATGGAGAGACTCATTTTGGTACATGTTGTACTGCTTTTTCCTCACAGAGGTATATCTGTATATACCTGGTTTCCTAAGTTCCACAAACCCCAGAAGCTTACCCACATCCAGTCCCAGGACACATACTATCATGGGGCTGAATTTAAGAGACTTTGTTATTTTTATTTAGAAGTCCTCTCCTTGAGGTATTGTAATAAAACCTACCATTAAAACCATTATATGACTGGCAATAAGCAGATGGATCTTCTTTACTAAAGGCCACATTCATCTATACATCAAGTTATAGACAGCCAAATCTTCTGTCTCAGAACAGCAACATAATCATATATTATAATTATGATAGTTTCTCTACTTGTTTATCATTAGGTCCCTGGATATGTTAAGGAATCATATATTATCCCTTTTATCATAGTAACATTTGAACATGAACAAATATTTTTTTTCATTCTTAACTCAATGTGTACCTCTTCACTGTCTGATTCTTTTCATGGGTTGCAAGTTTTTTGTCCTAAAAGAGAGATTTTTAGTAAAATTACACCATCTCATGGCTTGCAGAGGAAATTCTTTCCATATATATATATATTATATATATTATATATATATATATATATATAAAATGTGTGTCTTCCTGTCCAAGAAAAGTCATCAACAGCGGCCACAGATTGCATATGATCCTTATCAATTACATTACATTTGTAAATGGTGATATTAAATTTAGTTCTGGTAATATCAACACACAATGTAGACCCTATTCAATTACAGTGAAATACATTTCTATACAATATGTAGGGAAATGTCCAAACTGGAATTATCCCTATGGTCATTCCATTCACAGATGTTTTAAATATGATGATGTGTCATCACACCCTCATAAGGAATACACTACTGCCAATGTAGCAAAGAGGCACTTCATCCCATGGCAGTTGGGGATAGATACTTAACAGAAATTGTCTCATGTACATGAAAACTTCAGTTATGTTAGCACTTGGTTACATACTTCCTTCATCATATAGAAGCCATAGAACCACTACTCCCCACCATAACTTTGATAATATCAATATTCATGCATCAATTTTGTTGCATGCAATTCTGTGTTCATAATTTATGCCTGAATTTTCCTCACTATATTTTCAATGAATGTTCTTCAATATATTTTAGATTTATTTATATTATTTCAGAGATGAGAATATTTTCTGTTAGAATCATGGAATTGGGGGGAGAATCAAAATTATTATGGGTTGGTTGTGGGAAGAAAGGGTTTAGAAGTTTTGAATGGAAATAACATCAAAATATATTGTATGACAAACAAGCATACATAACAAGGATACCACTGGGAGAGTCAAACCCATGCACAGAAACTCCATGAATTCTCAACCATATACAAAATATTATAGCCAGTGTAATAAATTGGGACTGTAAGAGGTGGTCTTTGCCAGTGATAAGCACACCAATTGGTTATTCAATGCCAAATGTTCAGCCCTGAAAGCAAATACATGTAATACTCTTCACAACTTAACAGTTAATATACAGAAATATACATGGGTATAAATATATGTATTATAAATATATGCAGATAGTAATTTGGGTATAAGGAAAAAAGTCATTAATTTAATTGATATTGAAGAGTGATGTAGAAATATTTGGAGAGATGAAACAGAAAATGTATTCCATTAAATAAAAATACTTAAAATTATTTTTGACATAAAAAATGTATCAGTCAGTGTTTAAGCCTTTGAAAGATGGGTCAACTGGAGAAGGAGCTTGCTGCCGAGTCAGAAAACTTGAATTAAATCATTGGGATCCATATGGTGGAAAGAAAGAAATGGCTAATCTATGTAGTACTTAAGCGTCCACACATGGACATGAAATTTGTGGGTGAATGCACCTGTGAGTGTTTTTGTGTATATATATATATATATATATATAATATATATATATGCGCCACACAACATGCACACACAATATACATATACACCATATACATACACATACACAATTACATAAACAAATATGTATATATATACAAATATATGATAATGTACCAATATTAAATAAATAAATGTGTATTTTTAAAATATAAATAATTTGATTTGTCAAATTATGTGGGTGTGTGTACATTCATTATGCATGATGTCATCTTCAAATAGTGCATTAAAATTATTTTGATTTTAGATGCTTGGTTTGGGTTTCAAACAAGGGTTTATCAGTATAGACCTGGCTATTCAGGATTTTGCATCATAGACCAGATTGTCCTCAAAACTCAATAAAATCCATGTGTGTCTATCTACTTTGTGAGTTCTGGGATTAAAGGCAAGTGCAACCATTTCCAGTTGGAAACTATGTTTACCCTGCAAAATCTAAATCTTTCTTTTTCCTTCCTACCTTCTTTCCTTCCCTCATTTCTTCTTTCTTTCTGTCATCACACATTTTTCTCTTCCTTCTGTTCTTTCTTTATTCTCTCTCTCCTCCCCTCCTTTCCCACCTCTCTCTCTCTCTCCCCCCTCTCCTCCCCCCCCCTCTCTCTCTCTCTCTCTCTCTCTCTCACACACACACACACACACACACACACACACATACAGTTTGTTATATATCACAGTCTGTACTAGAATTTACATTGTACAAAGAATAGCCTTGACCTCATGATCCCCATGCCTCCCACCACTTGAATCTAAGTATGACTGCTGTTCACCACTACTTTCTGACAGTTGTTCACCACTACTCTATGTTTAAGGATACAAACCATGATTTTTGTGCATGCTAAACAAGAACTCTTAAAAACTATACAATGACATTGTACAAACCACACTGAAATACACCCCATGCCCAAAAACAATATATGTAACACTGTACCTATATATATATATGTATGTATGTATGTGTGTACTATATATATGTGTGTGTGTGTTGTACAATATATATATATATATATATATATATTATATATATATATATATATATATGATTAATATTTTTAATGATAGAGGGTTGATTTGGGTTTTTAAAACAGGGCTTATCTGTATAGAACCAGCTGTCCAAGATCTTGCTCCATAGACCATTAGTTTCAAACTGGCTGAATATATATAATATATTTTATTTACATTTCAAATGTTATCCCCCTTCCCGATTTCCCCTCAGTAACCCCCCATTCCAAGCCCTCTGCCCCTGATTCTATGATGGAGCTTCCCCACTCACACACTCACTCCTTCCACACCACCCTAGTGTTCCCCTACTTGGGGCATCGAGTCTCCACAGGATCAAGGGCCTCCCCTTCCGTTGATGCCAGATAAGGCAATTCACTGCTACATAAGCAGCTGGAGGCATGGGTTTCCTCTATGTGTATGTACTCTTTGGGTCATGGTCTAGTCCCTGGGTGCTGTGGGTGGTCTGATTAGTTGATATTGTTGTTCTTTCTATGGGATTACAAACCCCTTCAGTTCTTTACGTCCCTCCCCCAACTCCTACATTGGAGTTCCCCTGCTCAGTTCAATGATTGGCTGCAAGCAGACAGGAACAATTCTATGTTAATATTTTTGAGATTGGTGGGTGGCCCCCATCCCTCAACTGGTGACAGTGCCTAACCTCTGGATATAGTCTCTACAGGTTCTCTCTCCCCTTTCTGGATATTTCAACTACTTTGCTGAAGTTGGCTATCAGCTGTAGGAGTTGGTGAAATTTTTGGAGTCACTTGATCATATTATGATATCATCAGCAAATAGTAATATCTTCTAAAAGGACTTCTTCCTTTCCAATTTATATAACATTGACATCCTTTTGTTGTCTAATTGCTCTGGCTAGAACAATGAGTACTATATTGAATATATAGGGAGAGATTGGGCAGCCTTGTCTGGTCCCGGATTTTAGTGAGATGGCTTCAATTTCTCTCCATTTAGTTTGATGTTGGCTATTGATTTTGCTGTATATTGCTTTTATTATGCTTAGGTATAGGTCTTAAATTCCTGATCGTCCCAAGACTTTTAATATGAGGGGGTGTTGTATTTTGTCAGATGCTTTTTCAGTATCTAATTAGATAACCATGTGGGTTTTTTTTTTTTTTATTTTGTTTATAGGGTGGATTATGTTGATAGCATTTCATACAATGAACCATCCCTGCATCCCTAGGATGAAGCCATGATGATGATCATGGAGAATTATCATTTTCATGTGTTCTTGGTTTGCATGAATTTTATTGAGTGTTTTGCATCAATATTCATAAGGGAAACTGGTTTGAAGTTCTCTTTCTTTGGTTTTTGTTTGGGTTAAGTATCAGAGTAACTGGCTTCATACAATGAATGAGGTAGGCGTTCTTTCTGTTTCTATTTTGTGAAATAGTATGAAAAGTATTGATATTAGATCTTCTTGAAGGTCTGATAGAATTCTATACTAAAATCATCTGGTCATGGGCATTTTTTGGTTGGGAAATTTTTATTGACTGCCTCTATTTCTTTAGGGTTTGAGGGATGGTTTAGATGGTTTATCTGATCCTGATATAACTTTGGTAACTGTTATCTGTCTAGAAAATCATCCATTTAATCTAGGTTTTCCAGTTTCCTTGAGTATAGACTTTTGTAGTAGGATCTGATGATTTTTTGCATTTCTTCTGTATCTGTTGTTAGGTCTCCCTTTTCAGTTATGATTTTGTGAATTTGGATACTGTCTACCCCTCTGATTTTTCTGGCTAAGGGTTTATCTATCTTGTTGATTTTCTAAAAGAACTAGCTCCTGGTTTTGTTGATTCTTTGTATAGTTCTCTTTGTTTCTATCTGGTTGATTTCAGCCCTGAGTTTGATTATTTCCTACTGTCTACTCCTTTCGGATGTGTTTGCTTCTTTTTGTTCTAGAGCTTTCAGATGTGCTGTTAACGTGCTAGTGTATGCTCTCTCCTGTTTCTTTGTGGAGGCATTTAGAGATTTCCTCTTAGCAATGTTTTCATTGTATCCCATAAGTTTGGATATGTTGTGCCTAAATTTTCATTAAATTCTAAAAAGTCTTTATTTTTTTCTTATTTCTTCCCTGACTAATTATCATTGAATAGAGAGTTATCCCATTTTCCATGAGTATGTGGGATTTCGGTTGTTTTTGTTGTTACTGAAGACCAGCTTTAGTTCATAGTGATCTGATAGGATGCATGGCATTATTTCAATCATCTTATATTGGTTGAGGCTTGTACTAAATTCGATTATATGTTCAATTTTGGAGAAGGTATGATTAGGTGCTGAGAATAATGTATATTATTTTATTTTAGTGTGAAATGTTCTATAGATATCTGTTAAATCCATTTGGCTCATAACTTCTGTTAGTTTCACTATGTCTCTGTTTAGTTTTTCTTTCTATCATCTGTTCATTGGTGAGACTGGGGTATTGAAGTCTCCCACTATTATTGTGTGAACTTAAATGTGTGCTTTGAGCTTTATTAACATTTCTTTTTCAAGTGTAGGAGCCCTTGCATAATGTATATTTCTATTTATAAATTCTCAAACTTTTATCACCTGAGAACACAGTATCATTCATTCATCTTCTAGAAATACAATTCATATATATATATATATATATATATATATATATATATATATATACCACACACACACACACACACACATACAAATATAAAAGAGTTGTACAAGTAACAATACAACAGTGCTGTCATATTTCTAATAAACATCACTACTTTTAAACTTTTTCTTAAAGAGTTTATATAAGGTATTTTTTCATTATCAAAATAGTTTTCACATGCCCTTATTATAATTTTCTAAGTGATAAAATAGTACTAATCTTCCTTTTAAATAATCTAGAAATGGAGAAATTATAAAACTCTCATTAAACATCTTTATGTCGTGACAGTGTCATGACTGAGCACATTTTATGTTAGGCAACCATCTGGTTTTCTCACCAGTCATTTGTCTCTGACTCAAGTACCTGTTAAGACAAATTCCAATAACCTTGATTCAGTGAATCTCACTCAAAAATATACAACCATCACCCTCTAGTTGTTATGATATGACTAACTGCTTTTTTTGGCTTCTGCAATTTTCTTATGCAGATATCCAAAGACGTTTTGGCTTGCTTTAAGCACTTGACAGCACAGAATAGTTTTTACTTGCTTGAATAGATATTCAAGGTGTTTGTATGGATTTCTCCTTGAAATGTCCTTTCTCATACCCTTCCTTTATGACAATTTCAAATTTGGCTCAGGGATTTTTCATCCTTCTAGGAGCTAATCAATAAATCTTTTAATATAATTAAACTGAGCCTATATTCATTTACCATCAAAGGTCACAAATTTCATAGCAACCATTTGCACCTAAGACAACTAGAAAGGCAAATCTAGAACTCCTAGTTTACTGAGGTGAACTATTCATATATTATACAATTCAAATGAATTCACTCCCACAAAAGAAGTACTTTTTTTTATAAAGAATAAATTAGAAAATAATTTTCTTAATCATCAGATGCTCATTTTGAATATTACCTGAAAAAAATCAATGTTAGAAGTGCCAGCATTTTAAACATAAAATTCAGGTGACAAAACTAGAAGAAATTTATGTACAAAGAGTTAAAAAAAAAATAATTACTGAGGCCAAGCAATTGCATTACTTTGTTGCCATTGATAGGAATACATTAAGAAACAAGAGAATTAATTTCTGAATCCTCATGGTATACTCTTAATTTTGCATAATTAGAGTAACTTTGCCAGTCCTTAAAATGTATTTTTACAATTATCCAATTTATTTTATGTGTTTGAATGTATTGTTTTCATGTATTTGTACCATGTGTGCCTGTCTCACTCAGAATTCTTAAGAGGCATCATATTCTTTGAAACTGGAGCTATCTATGGTTCTGCGACACAACTAATTGTTGAGAATCAAACCTTGGATCTCTGTTAGAGTAACAATCATTCAACTGCCAAACCATCTCTACAATTCCTTAACCTTTACTATATCAATTCTTGTTAAAAATACAAAATGCTTGGAAATATACATTACAACCAAAGGATACATCTTGGTGGTTTGTTTTGTTTTGTTTTTTTTACTTATTCAGTTAATATCCCTTTGACTGCTCTCCTCTTGGTCACCCCTCCCACAATCCTTCCCACCACTACCCCTTCACCTACTCTGAGAGGTTGATCTCTCTGAGTAAGCTGCTGGGTGGAGCCCCTCAGGGGACAACATGCTTCTGTCTGCAAACATTACAGAGTATCATTAATAGTGTTAGGAACTGATGCTTCACCATTAGATGGGTCTAAAGATGAGCTGGTTATTGGTTGCCCCTTCCCTTAGTCTCTGCTCCATTCCCTGTGCTTGAATTTCTTTTACATCAGATAAATTTTGGTTTGAACATTTTGAGGATATGTTTGTTCAGGGTGATAAAAATGAATCTATTTTCATTCTTCCACATGGAGACATCAGTTTAGACTAGCATCATGTGTTGAAGATGCTCTTTTATTGTATGGTTTTGCCTTCTTTGTAAAAAAACAAATGGCCATATGTATGGGGGATTATTTCTGGGTATTTTATTTTATCCCACTGATGAATGTGTCTTTTGCTATACCAATACTATGTAGTTTTTATCACTATTGCTCTGTAGTACAGCTTGAGATCAGTAATGGTGAATCTGCTTGCAGTTTTGTTTATTGTTAAGGATTGTTTTTGTCTATTCTGGTTTTATTATTTTTCCATATGAGGTTGAGAATGATTGCTATAAAGTGGAGCACTCCTCCATTGTTGGTGGGATTGCAAACTGGTCCAAACACTTTGGAAATCAATCTGGAGGTTTGTCAGAATATTAGAAACAGATCAACCTGAAGACCCAGCTATACTACTCTTGGACATATATCAAAAAGATGCCCTACCGTGCCACAAGGGTAAGTGTTCCACTATGTTCATAGCAGCCTTGTTCGTGATAGCCAGAAGCTGGAAACAACCCAAATGTCCACAAAAGAGGAATGGATACAAAAAATGTGGTTCGTTTACACAACAGAATATTACTCAGCTATTAAGACCGAGGACTCCATGACTTTTGCAAGAAAATGGGTGGAAATAGAAAACATCATCCTGAGTGAAGTAACTCAGACCCAAAAGGACATGCATGGTATGTACTCACTAATAAGTGGATATTAGCCAATGCACGTCTTACAAGGGACAACATTTAATTGGGGTTGGCTTACAGGTTCAGAGATTCCCTCTATTATCAAGGTGGGAGCATGGCAGTGTCCAGGCAGGCGGGTTGCAGGCAGAGCTGAGAGTTTTATATGTTCATCTGAAGGCTGCTAGCAGAATACTGGCTTCCAGGCAGCTAAGATGAGGGCACACAGTGACACACCTACTCCAAGAGGGCCACACCTTCTAATAGTGCCACTCCTTGGGGTGAGCATACACAAACAATCACAGAAAGCTTTCTCAAAAGGTTATAGACAATATGAGACAGAATTCAGGGTATACAAAGAATTGGTATAGGCATCAAGTAAGAAAATCCAGGATCATATCAATATTAATTACTATCATGATCCAGGTATAATTATCACACTCTTCTGCTGTACTTGACATTATATTTATATGCAATGTAGAACAAGGGTATTATATGTGAAAGAATAACACTAAAGACCATAGTAAGAATAACAGTTGTAACAATAACCTTTAGGAGAAGCAAGCATCCTATCTACCCACAAATTCCTCTGCTTGTGACATCACATATCTTATCAATATTGACTTTATTACTTCTGTTGTTTATACAGTTCTTTATAGTTTTGAAACATTGGAATTGTGAAGCATTAAAAATCTTTTATCCTTGTTTTAGATTTAATATTTTTCTTTTGGGTAGTTTATTTCATTTCCAAATTTACCAAAGATTGGTCTTAAGTAATAAAAATTTTAAGTGTTTTTTGTAACTAACAATTTTATTTGACCTATTATTTTGTCTTAATCAATTTCGGTATGGAGATGTAAAAGGATAGTTTTGGAACCAGAATGGTGTGCACTGAGGGAGCCAGTCTGTAGCAAGGGTGAGGTCAAGACCTGTTCAAACCCTGAAAATCTCATCCTGAGATCAGCAAGAGTATGAGTATTTTCTAGCTTGCTCTGGGCCTGCATGTCCAATGCACTTAGGTCTTATGCCCCACCTCCAATACCATTGAGGCAGTTACTTAGTCTGGTGGCAAAATTACTGCTCAAATGTCCTCTCTCACTATGAGGATATGGAAGCACACAGAATTCTTATTTATGTAAATGAGCATTCCTAGCATTTCAGTCACAGCTAATGATGTATACTCACCCCCTCGCCCCTGGGTAAACCCCTATCTCCTCTCCAAAGTTTATATAACTCTTCTTATCTCCAATAAACAAGAGCTGTTTTGCTGAAAACCATCTCTGGAGAAGGTCGTTTATCTAACACTCATGCAGACCAAGTTCTTCCCCAAACCAACTGGCCCAGCTATACTTCATTCTTTGCATTCCAGCCTTGTGTACAAGGATCCTGGATACTACCAGGGCAGATGCAAAGCCAGGCCAGTAGATAGTTAAATTACAAAAGAGATAAGATAAGGATGCTTTATAGTTTAAATTCCTCCCTTGGGAGAAATGCACCCAGAAGGGCTAATTCCAGGCAGGAATGTAACTGGAGGGACAAAGAAACCATCTCACACTGAAAATTTTCTACCCAAAATGTGTCTTGTCTACAAGAAATGCAGGGACAAAGATATAGCAGGTATCCAGGGAATGGCAAAACAATAACCTGACCAACTTGAGACACATCCCATGGGCAAGCACCAATCCCTGACACCTGACACGATTAATGATGCTCTCTTATGCTTCCAGAGAGAAACCTTGAATGACTCTCCTCTTAGAGGCTCCACACAGCATGAGACAGAATCAGATTCAGAGACCCACAGTCAAACATTAATTGGAGCCCAGGGAATCTTTTTAAGGTTTGGGGTAGGATTGAGGGACAAGAAGGGGATACTAAATCTACAGAAAGATTAACAGAATCATCTAACCTGGATACTGGGGTCTCTCAGAGACTGAACCACCAATTAAAGACCATACATTAGATGGACTTGGCCCCCATGCAACATGTAGTAGACGTGGAGCTCAGTCTTCTTGTAGATCCCACAACTAGAGTGGAGGCTGACCCTTAATCTATTGCCTACTTATGGAATTCATTTCTTTGCTGGGCTTCTTTTTTGCCTTCAGTGCAAGAGAATGCACATAGCTCTTCATAGACTTGAGGTGGCATGGTACGGGGATACCCAGTGGACACTCTACTCTTTTAGAAGATGAGAGGAAGGAGGTATCGGGGAAGGATTGTGTGATGGGCAGACCAGGAAAGGGTTCAGAGATTGAAATGTAAAATGAATAAATATATAATTAATGTGAATTGAAAAGAAGTGAATTAAGTGAAAACAAGTAATCATGCTATGTCATATAACTCAGAGATAGAAAAGTTGTTGGGAGCCAAACCCAGGAAGCTACCTGCTGTTCCAAGAGAGCCTCAAGGAATTGCCCAATGTTCTGGTAGGATTAGTCAGAAAGGACTTTCTCTGGTCTCAGTCTCAGGAACGTCTGGCATTTCCTGGGAGCTGGTTAAGACAGTAAGATGGCCTAGGGCAATGGTCACCTCTCTTGGGAGAACCTGACCTTCAGCTAAGAAAGGATTTCCTGTTCATAAAGAACCATTGCCCTGGGACATTCCAGGACTAACCGCAGGGTGCTCCACCGGATCTAGAGTTGTTAGAATCCCCACCCTGTTCTTTGTCCCCCTTTCCTCCTTGCCCAGATTATATCTGTAAGCTTCCCCTGCATTAAGTCAAAACCCTGGTGGGAAAGGCTACAAGGATGAAAAGGCTACAGGGGTCCCTTCCTCTCTCCCCCATTCTGTGGTTGCTTTCTTCTCCCTCCCATTTGGGATTGAGGCATCCTCACTTGGGCCTTTCAGCTTGTTAGCCTTCTTGAGTTCTGTGGAGCATATCCTGGGTATTCTGTACTTCTGTGACTAATATTTACTTATTAATGAGTATATACCATGCACAAAAGATAGGGCATCAAATGGAGGGATGGGATTGCCATCCTACAGTCGAAAACTCTGACCCAGAATTGTTCCTGTCTGAAAGAAATGCAGGGACAAAAGTGGAGAAGAGCCTGAGGAAAAGGAGGTCCAGTGTCAGGGTCAAATTTAGATCTAGTTCAGGGGAGGTCCAGGGCCCTGACACTGTTACTGATGCTGTGGTGTGTTTGCAGACAAGAGCTAGCATGGCTGCCTGAGAAGCCCAGCAAGAAGCTGAAAGAGTCAGATGCAGATACTATCACCTGATCAATGGACAGAATCCAGGGACCTCTGTGGTTGAATTGGGGAAATGCTGGAAGAAGCTGAGGAGGATGGTAGCCCCATGGGAAAACCAGAAGTCTCAACTCACCTGAATACCCAAGATCTCTCAGGCACTGAGCCACCAACTAGGCAGCATCCACCAGCTGATATGAGGCCCCCAACACATATACAACAGAGAACTGACAGTTTTGGACTCGGACATAGAAAGTGCACTTATCTATTGAGAGACTTAGGGCCCCTAAGAGTGAAGGAGAGATCTGGTGTGATGGGGTAGGGTGGGCACATCCTCTTGGAGACAAGGGAGGAGGTGTGTGATGTGGAACAGTCGTAAGATGGACTGGGAGGGGGATAAAGTCTGGATTATAAGAAATGATTAAAGGATAATAACAAAAAAATGTAAAAAACTAAATTGTAATTTCATATGGTAACAATAAGTTTTACTTTGGCCCCAAACAAAACCAAACCCCAAACCAAAAAAAAAAAAAAAAAAAAAAAAACAGAAGGAATTATCAGGATCCCAGATTTCACTTGTGCTACAGCTACATTAGCACAAAGCTGAAGTGTCATAATTATACAATATGGCATAAACATAATACATAGATCAACTGAGTAGAAATGAGAACTCATGTAAAATCCCACACTGATATAGTCATCTACTGATCAAACTTTTAAAAATTTTTACTAAACAATACTGATCAATTTGGATAGCTACAGATAGAGTAATAAGATCAGATCTCTATTAATCATCCTCCAAAACTTAACTGCAAATGGATCAAGGACAGTAACATAAGACCTGATGCCCTGAATCTGACAGAAAAGTAATTAGGGGATAAATTTAAACTCATTGACATAATATAAGACTTTTTGAACAGGATATTTTATGTCATAGTAATACAGTAAAAATTAATAAGTGTATCTGTGATGGTTTGTGTATGCTTAGCCTAGGGAGTGGGACTGTTGGGAGGTGTAGACTTGCTAGAGTAGGTGTGGTCATGTGGGTATGGCCTTTAATACCCTCATCCTAGCTGCTTGGGAGCCAATATTCTGCTAGGAGTCTTCAGATAAAGA
Organism: Mastomys natalensis; assembly: GCA_021653895.1. Taxonomy (NCBI): domain Eukaryota; kingdom Metazoa; phylum Chordata; class Mammalia; order Rodentia; family Muridae; genus Mastomys; species Mastomys natalensis. The sequence goes on from JAJTUV010001665.1 coordinate 110,673, forward strand.
TGTAGACCTCTCAGCAGCTCCTGCCCCATGACTACCTGGATTCTACTATGCTCCTGCCTTGATAATGGATTGAACTTCTGAACCTCTTAGCCAGCTCCAATTAAATGTTGTCTTTTATAAGACTTGCCTTGGTCATGGTGTCTCTTCACAGAAATAAAACTCTAAGTAAAACAGAAGTTGGTACCAGGGACTAGGGTATTTTTGGAATAATCTAATCATGCTTTTGTTTGGAAAAATGTGGATTTGGGTACTTTGGAGTTAGAAAACAGTGGAATGCTGTAAATGAGGCTTAATGGGCTATATTAGTAGGAATATGGAAGACATTGTTGCTGCGTATGATTTGAACTGTGCAGACCTGGCCCAAGAAGTTTCAGTGGAGAAGAATTTCAGAATGTGGCCTACCGACTGTTTTTGTAGTATTTTGGTGCAGAATGTGGCTGGTTTTTGCCCTTGTCTGAAGAGTCTACCTGAGTCTAAGAGAAAGAGATTGATATTAACGGCATTGACAAAAGAAGTATCAAAAAAGCCCAGCAGAGAGTTTATTCTCTGGTTAAGTCTCACTGTGGGAACACGCACGTGGGGACCAGGGCCCTGGGCCTGAGCCTGTGTGGCTGAGGAGGAGGCCGGGGCCTGCACAGCGGCCTGCAGGCCAATGCAGCAGCAGAGGCAGAGTCCTGCTGGCCAGCAGCGGTAGAGTCCCACAGCTGAGGCTTTTCCTGCAGCGCGGTGGTTCCCACATAGATAAAAAGATCTGGAGTCACAGATGATGGAAGCAGGCCCGAGAAGACATGTGGACTGAGTTTCTAAGGAGTAGCTTTATTATCTGTGACGAGATTGTTGAATCTGGATGATGTACGCCGCCCCCCCCCCATGCCAGGTGGAGCTCCCTTATATTTAAGATTGAAAAGAGGCGGGGCTAGGGTGGAGAAAATTTAATTAGCTATGTCCACCGTCTCATTAAAATGCAAATCTCAAGGCAGAGTGCTCTTAGTCACACCCCTTACCTGTGTCCACGTGACTAATGTTTTAGGTAAAATGGAGACTGCCAGTCAGGGCCCCGGGTTTTGGGGGTATGGCCAAACACCTGCAATCTCAGGGTTCCAGGCCCATGGGCCCTCCCACGGTCTGACATCAATGAGCATTTTAAACAAACATAGCAAGTTGAGAATGGAAAAATATAAAATATGTGGTGTGAGTCTTAAAGGGTCACCAAGAAGTGAAATATAGCTGAATTCTGTGTTCAAGGATATTAAATTGAATTAAGGCAATAATGACCTTGGGGAAAGATCCTACCCAAAAAGTTTAGGTCTGGGCATGGATGTACAAACATTTAATCCTAGGAGGCAAAGACAAGCAGATATTTTGAGCTCAAAGCTATCCTAGAAAAAAAGCAAATTCTAGGTGAAGAAAAACTTAATTATAGGTATGGTGAACCACACCTTTAATACCAGTGCTTAGGAGACAGGCATGCAGATCTCTGAGTTCAAAGTCAGTTTACAGTGGAAGTGTCAGAACAGCCAAGCTTTGGAGTGAAAGAATTAGAAAACAGAAAACTGGTGATAATGTACTGTACAAATGGTCATGTTCCAGACCCAGGAAATAGCAGAACTTCAGCTTCAGCCTGTGGCTCTTCGTTTAGAGTGAAAAATAGAAGGGACTACTGGGACAATTGATGCTGGTTAGTTGGTGCTAAGAAATTAGTGGTGATTAAGAAAAGAACAGCAAGCCAGGCAGTGATGGTGCATGCCTATAATCCCAGCACTTTCGAAGCAGAGGCAGGTGGATTTCTGAGTTCAAGGCCAGCCTGGTCTACAGACTGAGTTCCAGGACAGCAAGGGCTATACAGAGAAACCCTGTCTTGAAAAACAAAACAAAACAAAAAACAAACAAACAAACAAACAACAACAACAACAACAAAAATAAAACAGAAAAGACCAGCATCACTGAGGTGAAATCTGGGAAGTTTTTTCTGAGAGCACAAAGAATCTGTGTTCGAGAGATAGCCAAGGTTGTACCTCGTGCTCAGCTGTCCTTGATAATGTATTATAGTCACTCAGGTGGTGCTGGTTTTGAAAGCATAAAGGGTTCATTGAGAGCAGCTGAGGCTTGGCACTGTGACTGGCCAAAGAAGGCCATTGGTGAAGGTGTAGCCTCAGTTGTATTTTCCAGCCCAGGACTAAAGGGGTCATGCAAAGAATTTGAGGCTTTGCACCATGAAGGGAGCCTATGAGAGGGTATTGGTGAAGCCTAGTTACATTGGAAGACCCAGCATTTTGGAAATGCCAGTACCATGGGCTAATCACCAAGAACAGCAGTTGCAATGTAGTGGATTAACCTGAGCTAAGAGTGCTACAGAGGGCAGAACTGGAGAAGTGAAGCCAGCCCTTTAGAGGATCCCAAAAGATCATGGGTGGATCCCAATCATTGAAACAAGAGGCTGTAACATTGAGGCTGCCTTGGGGACACCAAGATTTTCGAGATGCCAGGCCATAGGATATTTCCTGAGTAATTCAGCTAACAGGGTATAGATCCAGCCCCACAGAAAGACAATTGTTGCAGTCAACAAAGATGAAAAAGGAGTTGGATATCTGAAGAACATTTTGACATCAGACAAGGAGATGAAGAGTTTGATGTTGTCCAGCTGGTTTCCTGTCTTGCTTTCCAAATTACAGTTAAGTGATTGGATGAATCTCAGAAGAGACAAAAATTCAAGAAATTTGGATTTTAATATATAGACTGAAATATGATTTTTTGTATATGCTCTTCCCAGGGAGTGACATTATTAGAAGTTGTGGCTCTGTAGTAGTAGATGTATCACTGTGGGTGTGGGCTTTAAGACCCTCATCCTACCTTCCTGGAAGCCAGTATTCTGCTATTAACCTACAGACTACAGACGAAGAGATAGAATTGTAAGCTGTGCCTGAAACCAGTGAAACAAACATTTGAATGGTCAATTATGGATCATTAGAGGAAATGATTTATATTTGAATACAAAAAGAATAAGTCGTGGGTACAGAGCACAATGTAATGATTAGTATTCAGAGAGAAAGCATAGCAAGTAAGGAACCCAAAACCTTGGAGACATACTTCAGAGGAGTTTATTAAGCAATCTCTCTCTCTCTCTCTCTCCTCTCTCTCTCTCTCTCTCTCTCTCTGTGTGTGTGTGTGTGTGTGTGTGTGTGTGTGCTCTCAGGCGTGCAATTTTATTCTTTAGTCACCATAAGAGAGACCAACCAGCTGGTGAACAAGTTTGTCAATGAATTTGAAAAACATCTAGTTAATAAGTCAGGGAGGATAAACTATAAGCTCTAAACATCATGGGTAGATATTTGAAAAGGAAAATTAAAAAAAAAAATGTGATAGGGTAATCAAAGAGCCTACAGCAAAGTAAACTGCCATTAAAAATGTATTCTCAGGGCAGAAATTCTCTATAGTTCTCCTAGAACTCAGACACAGATTTCATTCTTTCTTGCCCTTAAAACCATAAGTCAAGTGAAGCTTGAAGGAGTCAAAAACTATATGGCATTGTGACAAAACAGGAAGATTGATGAAAAGCCCTACAAAAAGATCTTAGTAGAATGTAAAGGTATAAAGAATATGAAGTGACTGTGCCATTTTCAAAGGCTATAAACCGTCATCTCAAAGCCAAATCCTATCCCTAATTTCTAAAGGGGTGCTCTAAGGTATGCTCTCCTTCAGAAACATACAAAGAATAATGCAGGACCCTGTTAGCTATTACATCACATTATACACAAATTAACACAATAAAGAACAATGGGAATCTTGTGTTAATACTCTGACTGACATAAAAAAGGATGGAGAGAAATATTTGCCATAAGCATATACAATATGCAGATTTAAGAGTGAAATTTATTTATTAGACCATTGGGTATATGATATTTATATTTCATTCTATATAGGTACCTTTTCTTCCACATACTTTTCATTTCAGTTACATTCATTTCAGTTACACTACAATTTATATAACAAAGAGGGCTTTATTAGTTGACATGTAGAAGATGGTTGCTCTTTAAAATATCTCTTCACTGTGAGAGTTACCACATTTATATTCTTCAGCCACAAAGGAAGGGGAAGTACTTCTGGCAACAGTAATTGCAGATACTTCCTTCAGTGATGGTCATTAGCACTTCTTAATTGACCCAGGAAATGTGCTATTTTTTATTAGGGTTGAGCAACTAGCTCTGTCCAGGGGTATGGTGGGGGTTAGGGGTCCTTTTGAAGGATCAGATGCAGTAGTGTCAGCAGGTGGACCCTGTTGGCATCTGAATGCAGTTAATGCTCAGAAGTCAGCATGAAGATAGCACCATCCCACCTTAGGTTTCTTTTGAATGTAGGACAAAAGTTTTCCTTCTTAAATCAACCACTCCTCTTAGAATGATTGCTTATCAAAATCATCAAACTGTTGTAAAGTCCAACAAACTCTGATTTTTGAAGAAATCCCATCTTGTGAGAGACCAGGGGATAAACTCCTACTCTAGAAAGAGAACCCCAAAATTCACCTGAGCAAACAGCCTATTGAAACCCACTCCCTGAAATAGCCAGTCAGGCTACATTAGCAGAGTCAAGATACATGTAGATATCTTAAGACATCCTGTTCATCAGGTGGTTTTATCCTCAGGTTTCGTTTCTGCACAGCATGCCAGAAAGATAGTTTTAAAACTTGCTGACCAGTATGGAAATTCCAAGTTCACTGTAACCACTATAGAAACCCTAAAACCCTTGACTGGGGGCTCTTACCATCACATGCTGTGACAGGGACTGTGGGAGACCTTGATCGAGAGCTCATAATAAAGAGCCTTATATATTTACATTGGAATTAGCTTCAATATGATCTTTTGGGGGTCCCTGCAACTTGGGCATAAGACTGTAACCTACCACTTAAAAAAGTCTATTTACCTTGTTTGTTGATGTTGAACTTTGCTTTGTAACTTTTTGTCTACATCCGATAAGACATGCCTTTCCTAGAATAAACATAATTCTGTTCCTAAAGTGTCTTTTCCCTCTCATATATACTTACATGAAGTATGACCTTGATCCAAAGTTTTTAATTCTTGTTCTTTAGTATTGGTTGTATTCAATTTCTATTGTCTTACATTTAAGGTTTTCTATCATTTTTTTGTCTTTATTTATTTTCTCATTTATTTCATCTCCTCATTTCCTTTAAACCACTTCATGCAGGTCTCTCCAATATCTTACCTTTCACCCAGATCCACTCCTCCAGCCATTCCCTCAAAAAGAAAGAGAGAGAGAGAGAGAGAGAGAGAGAGAGAGAGAGAGAGAGAGAGAGAGAAAAGAAAAGAAAAGAAAGAAAAGAAAAGAAAAGAAAAGAAAAGAAAAGAAAAAAGAAAAGAAAAAAAGAAACGAGCTTGTTTCCCAAAGATGTGTGTGGAGAACATCCGACCTTAGCATAAAAATTTACACTTAGGGTAGGATGAAAACCTCTCATTAAGGTTGGGCGAAGAAACCATCAGCGATTTAATGACTTCTAGATCAAGTAATTGAAAGGGTGCCTTATGATGGATAGTATGTTTCCTTGTTAACAATTATTTTTAAATCTCATTCGTAGACTGCTCTGATGAGTGGATTTAGAACCACAGCAATTCCTAAAAGATGCTTCCTAGACAATATACCAACTCTTATAGTCCCACATTACAGTGAGAATGTTCTTTTCCTTTGGGTACCCTCAACAACTACTTAAGATCCTACTGCAGCATCCTGCTCCAGTCCCTAGAAGGGCTACAGGAAGTAAGTCATAAAAGCGCTGCTCTGAGCGGTGCCCCGCCCCCAGCTCCCTGGCCTTAATCTAGAGAAAATAAAGTGAAATTACAAAGACCAAAGTTCCTTTCAGTTTTCAACTTCCCCAGCCTCAAGCATAGAAGTGACAAGTCCCTTCATTAGCTTATGATGGGCGCTGGAACACAACACAGTGGTTTGTTTTTCCAGTTTCCACGTTCAGGATTTCGTCGATTGAATCATGAATTTGCAATTATTTCTCATAATACAAGTCCTGCCTTTCTTTTTTTTTCGTGAATCTTATTTTCTTCAGATAGATTTACAAATGCGCCCAACAGAAAGATTTGCTTAGGTAAATAAGGAAGTGAAGAGTTCAGCTTTAATTCAGGGATTATGGGACTCATGAGTCACTTTGAATAGTTATAAAATGAAAATTTTCCATGGCATTTTTAGCAGATTCATATGCTTTTTTAATGTAAATATAAATGTGTTTCTTGGAATCTGAATGTCTAACATAGGACATGCTTTGAATTATTCAGTTCTTTAATATATCTACCAATATTTATCTAAACACAGAAGTAGGAGACAAAGTTTCATAGGAGATACTTCATTCAATATCACATAATTTGTCCTCAAGTATGCTAATTGCAGGATATGACAGGATGACCTCAGTTACTTTAAACGATTTTGTGTGGGTTTTTTTGTTGTTGTTGTTGTTTTAATATTCATTATTCTCTTTAGACTGTCAGTAAAGCAGTTAGTTATGATATCAAAAGAAACTTCAACATGGTCTTCTTCTTGTGAAGACATTTTGGTTATATCAGAGCACAGCATAGGATCTTGGCAAATTTATAGCCAAAGAGCAAGTGCAGGTCCAGTGGATGGAAAATAAATAAGTAAAGAGGAAGACTGGCTCAAGAAGGATCAGTGATAAGACATCATCTTGAAAAGAGGAGGGATGAGAAACACTCAGATATGCAGACAGGTAGAGTCTTGCTCATAGAAAAATTGTTCTTATTAAATAGAATTTTATATGAAAATATACATATATCCTTAATAAAAGACTCTGCATCCTGGATGAAAATTGACTGAGGAATGAAACAATTTCATTTTTAGGACATTTAAGTGTTTTGATGTTGTTGCAGTTCTTGTTTCTGCTGTGATGTTTCCTCTTAATCTTTCAGGATCTGTATGTGGAGCTGTATCTGTTTGTAAAATGCTCTACCTGTGTTTAACAGTGTCATTCCAATAATTCAAGATTTTTTTAAAGAAGATCTTTCCTTTTCAAGCATACCTCCCCTATCCAATAAGCAACCCTAATATTTTTTTATGAATTCTACCATCAAATGTGAGTTTTGCCTACAGTGATTTGTTTTATTCTGATTCTCAACATCATCATACCAAAATAAAATTAAATGTCACATTTCTTGAAAATTCCTTTTCACTGGAGTTCCAGATACAGTTGGGGAGGTATCTTGATCACCTGTAACCAGTCTTAAGAGCCAGGGGAATTATGGAGCCAAAGGAAAGAATTATGTCCCAGTCCTCATAACATGGAGTGACAAAAATTGTGTGAAAAAGTTCTGTAATTCATTCTAACATTTCTGTCTGAATAGTATGCTTTCTTTAGGCTTTCCATAGTTCCCTCCTAGAACCAACAATTGTGGGACATAGTTGTATAAACTATTGTCATCTGATGAATAAAGTACTTTCTCTTATCTAAGTAGAAGAAGTACACATCTGCAGGCTATTGCAGGGAGTCTTGTACATGTGGACACAATTGTTGAGGCTTCAATATCATCTGAAGGTGATAGCAGCTTTCAAAACATTTACTTTACATTTTAAGGAGGTCAAGTTTTTTTTATTGGATATTTTATTTACATTTCAGATGTTATTGCCTTACTCCATTCCCCACCCACCTAGGAACCCCCTATCCCAACCCCCTCCTGCTTCTATGAGGATGTGCCCCCACTTACACCCCGACTCCCACCTCCCCACCCTTGAATTCCCCCAGCCTTCATGGGACCAAGGCCCTCCTCTCCCACCTATGCTGACAAGGTCATCCTCCCCTACATATACAGCTGGAGTCCTGGGTCCCTCCCTATGTGCTCCCAGGCTGGTGGTTTAGACCCTGGGAGCTCTGGTTTGTTGGTACTGTTACTATCCTCATGGGCTGCAAACCCTTTCAGCTCCTTCAGTCTTCTCTCTAACTCCTCCATTGGAAACCCATTGATCAGCTCAATGGTTTGCTGTGAGCATCTGCCTCTGAATATGTCAGACTTTGGCAGACCTCTAAGGAAACAGCTATATCAGACTCCTGTCAGCATGGACTTCCTGTCATCCACATCAACGTCTACCTTTGGTGACTGCACATGTGATGGATACCCAGGTGGAATGGTCTCCAGATGGCCAGGAGGCTAAGTTTTAATTTAATATTAATACTTTATATTGTAACTAAAAAAAAAAAAAAAAAGCTTGCTTTCTCCTAAGGGATTTCTCAACAGTTAAGAGGAATGACTACTCTTCCAGAGAAACTGTTCTGTTAACATTGCCTATGTAACATCGAATATGTCTGCTTACCATGATCTGTGATTCAAGTTACAGGGGAGCTGGGGCACTCACTCTCCTGGCATCTTCAAGCACTTTAGACATGTGATCCATAGACACATATTCAAGCAATAACATCCAGTAACAACAAATAAAATAGTATTTTAAATATCTGCCTTTGCAATTGGCATACTTTTATTTTTTAATTTATTAATTAATTTATTTATTTACTACATCCCAATCCACAGTTTCCCCTCTCTCTTTCCAGACAAACGGGGTGCGGGGTCCATGCCCTCAGGGCCCTCAAAGATATGGGGCGATCAAGGAACAAGGACACTGACCATCCCTGAGAAGGCCGATGGTGTGGGGCCCGCAAGACGAGCAATGAAAGGAAGTGCAGAACTTGACCTCTGTTCCACCACTAGAGTCGTATTGACTCCTCAGATGGGACCCCAATTAGTTGAGTCAGATTTCAAAGGGCCCCAACCGGAGGGAACAGTGGGACTATTAATTGGCAAAAGTTCCACTACCATGCAAGGAGTAATTGTTCACCCTGGCGTGATTAATTCAGATTATACAGGAACAGTAAAGATTATGGTTTCTTCTCCGAGAGGAATAGCAGCAATTTCCCCAGGAGACAGAATTGCTCAGTTGTTGGTGCTTCCTAGTTGTCACTCCATCTTCGGGTATGCCTTAGATTTGGAACAGAGACCTCTTATTGAATTAAGAGTAGAGGGAAAAAGCATTCTTGGCCTTCTAGATACAGGGGCTGACAAAAGTATTATAGCTATAAAAGATTGGCCTAAGGGCTGGCCTATTCAAAAGTCAGAGCAGCTGCTACAAGGGTTAGGATATAGCAAATCTCCTGATATAAGTGCACGATCCTTAACAAGGAAGGACCAAGAAGGCCATTCCGGCACTATGCAACCTTATGTTTTAGAAATTCCTGTGTCATTGTGGGGAAGAGATTTGCTAAAAGACATGAATTTTGTCTTGACAAATGAAATAGATTATGGAACAGTTGTCCCAAGACTTATGCAACGCATCGGACACACCCTGAATATGGGTTAGGAAAGTATTTGCAAGGCAGGAAATTAGACGCAAGACAACAAGGTTCCTTCTCAAGGCAGTTTACTCAGGATTGTAGCTTTCTGGTGGTGGCGGCGGCACCTACCCCGGGGACCAGGCTTATATCTAAGCAAAGGCCAATGAGCATATGCCACATATCATCTCTCCATACGTCCACGTATGACCATTCCCTGCCCCTGCACAGCTGTATAGCCAAATGAGGACTTGTTTACCACAAGGAGCACTCTCAGCCAGCACCATCCTCAGGTGCCACGCACAGTGGCTCTCTCAATTTACTACATCCCAACCCACAGTTTCCCCTCTCTCTTTCCAGTCACTTCCCCATTCCTCTCCTCCCAACACCTGATCCATCTCTTCTCCTTATCTCTTCAGAAAAGGACTGGTTTCCTACAGATATCAATCAGCCATGGCATAGCACTTATAAATGCGTACATACCATATTTCTCTTTCTGGGTCTGGGTTACCTAGTTCAGAATGATCTTTTCTTTTTTTTTATTGGAAATTTTATTTACATTTCAGATGTTCTCCCCTTACCCCATTTTCCCACCCTCCCTCCCAGGAACTCCTTATCCCATCCCCCCTCCTCCTATTTCTATGGGGGTGTCCCCTACCTACCCCCACCTGCACCTCACCTCCCCACCTTTGAATCCTCCCCCCACCCCCCGCACGACATCCAGCCTTCATGGGACCAAGGGTCTCTTCTCCCACCTATACCTCCCTTGCATATATAGCTGGAGTCATGAGTCCCTCCCCAAGCACTCCCAGGCTGGTGGTTTAGACTCTGGGGGCTCTGGTTGGTTGGTATTGTTGTTCTCCTCATGGGGTCCTGTATCCTTTTAACTCCTTCAGTCTTCACTGTAACTCCTCTATTGGGAACCCCTTGATCAGGTTAATGGTTAGCTGTGAGCATCTGCCTCTGAATATGTCAGACTCTGGCAGACCTCTAAGGAGACAGCTATATGAGGCTCCTGTCAGCTTGGACTTCCTGACATCCACATCAACGTCTACCTTTGGTGACTGCACATGGGATGGATACCCAGGTGGAATGGTCTGCAGACGGCCTCTCCTTTAGTTTCTGTCCTGTATTTTGTATCCATATTTGCTCCCTTGAGTATTTTGTTACTCCTGAGAAGGACTGAAGCCCCCCAGCTTGTCTTCATTCTTTTTTTTTTTTTTTTTTTTTTTTTTTCCATGGAGAAAAATATTATTAGTTTTCAAATGATCACATAATACAAATATTACACAATAAATCATTCTAGAAAAAAATCACTTATATTAATATTCATAAAGTAAACACGGAAAAGATATAGGATTGCATATTGTGACACGAAATTGTTCTTTAAAAATCTAAAAAGAAAATGCATCAAAATTAAAATTCAAACAAAACAGTTCACAGTGATACACAAAGTTTCACTTTGCAGTAGCTTGCAGTGCATGAGGTAATGGAAATGCACTTACATCTCTTTCGAATACTTTAAGGAACAGAGCTGAGATTCATTAAAGCTTGAGATTCCAAGTTAAATCACTTTCTGTCTTCAGTGCTGGCTTGTCTTCATTCTTCATGAGCTTTATGTGGTCTGTGAGTTGAAACTTGGGTATTTCAAGCTTCTGGGCTAAAATCCAATAATCAGTGAGTGAATACCATGTGTGTTCTTTTGTGATTGGGTTACTTCACTCAGGATGATATTTTAAATAGGTTATATTTGAAAAATTTCCTTATGAGCAAATCATTGTTTGCTGTATGTACTGGAGGAAATTTCAACTGAGAAATTTCAACATCAGGGCCCTCAAAGTGAAAGAAATGTTCTCTCACTGGGTAATGGATGCTGGCTCTCTTGGTCTAAACAATCAATTGTTATAAACAAAAGACCAGTATCACAGAGGTGAAGTCTTTGGGAAATGATTCAATAGGGTCAGCATGCAGAAATTGTGTTCCAAAAAGGACAAAGTCATAAGCCTGTTGCCTACTGAACTCACTAGTGACTAGAATCAACCAAGTGCCACTGGTTATGGAAGCATCAAAACATCATGGACAATAACTCTGGCTTGTCATTATGTGGCAGAGATGAATTTCCTGAAGATATATCAAAGACTCTACTGGTAATAGTCCAGCCCAGCTACTGCAAGTTACCCCAGTTTTCTGGGGATGCAAATATCATAGGATGACCAAGAAGATTACCAACAACCATGGGTGGAGACAACCATAACTTAGAAGACCAGCTGTACATGTACTACAGAGGGTAGAGCTAGAAAAGTTACCCCAAACTTATAAAAGACACTAGAAAATAGTAAGTTGTTCAAATATATATCAGATATTAAGTTATTAACACAGTTGAGGTTTGATTTTGCTTTGTCTACATTGTTGCTTGATTCTTCACTCTAGAATTGAGAAAGTACTTTTAAATTATTTTTATTTACAAGAGCATGTTTTTCAAAACTAGACTTTCAAGTTTTGTAAATAATTTGGATTTTAAAACATTGCTTTTTTTAAGACTCTGAATTTTCAAAGTGTTTGATATAGCAACACTGTGGGGCTTTATATGTTCCAGGACATATATGTTTGATATTCATCCTTTGGTAAAGTACTTGTCTAATATAAATAGATTTGAATTTGATCTTCATCCCAAATACAAGTTAGAATGTACATACAAGGGACTTCAGCACCCAGGAAGTAGAGGCAGAAAAATATGTAGCTGAAGGTCATCTTAAGCATTTCTCAGGAAAGCCTGAGTCCATTTCAGAGAAAAGATAATATATGCTCTGTGCCATTGTAAGCTGGAAACATGTAACTTGCATTTGATTTTACAGGGGTTACATTGAAAGTATTGACTTGAGGCTCAGAAGACACTTTCAACTTTTAGACAATTTTCATTCTACAAAAGATGATGGATTTCTTTAAAGTCATATACATTTTTATTATGATATGATTGTGAGACTGTGAGAGACAAGGTGTTGAATGTCATGGTTTGAATAAGATTTATGCTATTAGTCTCCAATTTTCAAATACTTGATTCCAAGTTATGGCTGTTTGAGGAATATTAGGACATGCAGCATTGCTGGACAAAGGATATCCCTGGGGATAGCTTTCTATCTTGCAAGTCTCTCGATGTTTCGAATATTTCTCTCTGCTTCTTCTCTGTGGTCTGAGATATAAGTTGCTACTTCAGCAACCTGCCGCTTGCCAATCAAGATATAGAATGACCAAAAATAATCTTTTGCTACTACAATTTTAATTTTATTAATATATTTTTGTTGTTGATACTAAGGGATTCCCAAATGTAATCCTGTCTGTAGTTAAATTCAATGCAGACTCTCTGCCTATACCTCTAAGGTATTAGATTTAAAGGGATGGACCAACATAACTGCTCTTTTTTCACAAAAATATTTAATTGTAAAAGTAATTAATGATCAAAGCCAAATGCACATTTAAAAATGAAATAGAAAGCATTCATAGTACATTGGCTTACATCTTTAATCATATCATTAAAGAGATAGCAGCAAAAGAATTACTACAAGTTAGGGACCAGTCTAAGCTACGTTCCAAAAATAAAAAAAGGGTACGAAGAAAATAAGAGGTCAAGAAGGAGGAGGAGGAGGAAGAAGAGGAGGAAGAGATGGAGAAAAAGGAGAAGAAAGGGAAGAAAGAAGAGAAGAAGAGGAAGAGGAGGAGGAGGAAGAGAAGAAGGAAAAGGAGGAGGAAGAGGAGGAGGAGAAGGAGGAAGAGAAGGAGGAGGAGAAGAAGACTCCAATAATCAGAGACAAGGAAGAGCTCAAGAACATGCAAAAAAATATTATCACAGGTAAACTAGAATTCTATGCTATGGAAAGGAGGGGGTTTGGAAAACCTGAGCATATGCAAATTAGTCTTCAATCATGACAAATGACAAAAACAGTAAGTAAACAATTCTTTATATTCCCAGATAGTGTACACTGTACAATTTGGGTTAATATTCAAATCTATTAATTCCATGCTGCTATGACTCTTCTAACTCCCCGTGTTAAACAACTGCTGAATTGGGCCAGTATAAATCCTCTTCATTATACAGATATTGTAAGCAGTACACAGAAGTTTTCATAAGTTTCTCAGATAACACTGTCAATGCTAGAATTAGAATCAAATAACAAATTATGAAGGCATGGTTTTAATCCATAGAATATTACAGCATAGATTAGAGCACACATCTCATACAGGCTTTTATTCTTTTGAGATGATTATTCTCTCTTTCAACTTGATGTGATCTAGAATCACATGAGAGGCAAGCCTCTGTCATCTGTGAGTAGGATTAGCTTAGTTAATTTAACTGAGGTAGGAGAGCCTGTCCTTTTGTGTAGGACCAGGTTGAACATTCTTAGCACTGATGTCTTCCCTAATAAATTGGCTTTCTGTGTCCCAGGCAAGAACTCTACAACCCGAAGTCCATAGATTGATAATTTTACATGTATATCCATAATTACTCATTACTTATATGATAAAAAATGTAATTTATTTTAAAACACAGGAATTTCTGTAGGTATTTTTAGTGTCCTAATCCCACTTTGACACACAGTGTACGGATAGATGCAGAAAATCTTGGATTCATTTTTTTGTTTAGGTAACTCTATAAAATCCTTAAATTTTATGTTTATTGTATTAAATGGAAGACAGGATAGCCATGATATAAAAACTTTTAACCTTAACCAGCCGGCTGGCATATAAAGATGGAATGCTCTAAGTTTAAAGCCAGTCTATTCTATTCAGCATCATCCTGGCCAGAAAAGGCTATTGATGCAAACATTGTCTTTAAAAATTACAAGTCAGTCTGTCCTGTTGAGTATTTTCTGCCAGGCATCCTTTGACAATTTTGACAAATACAGCACTATAGCATTGTAGTTTCACTGTCTACTTTTCTACTAGGAATTAATATTTGAAAGTTATCTTTCAAGTTCAAGATGGAAGAAGTATCTTTCAGCATGGTTTAAACTTCTTCAGGGCTGGAAGAAGCTTCAGATGGATTGATCTGCAGTAGCGCAGCTTGTTTAAGAGTGATCATCCCATTTTTCAAGTATAGCATAAACTGATACATTACCATACTTATTGCCTGAATCCTACACTGAAGCAAATTTAACCACACAGAGAGAGCTTCTGAAAGTTCTACCATGGGATAGGAAGCAAGGTGTTTCCATATGTATTCAAAGCCACTCTTTTTATTTTTGCAGATTTTTTTCCTTCCATGATTTCATCGTGCACAATGCAGATTGTCTAAATTCAAAATACATTTAGTAATTCCTTATGCATTTCCCTTTCCCATGTAGACTTTGACTTGCAGAAAAGGATATTACTAAGTCAATATCATATTCACATTTATTGGAAAATAATTGAATGTACAAACATTTGAAATCAGAAGGCTTTCTACATTTTTGTTTGTACTTTCATTATCATATTCAGCAGGCATCTCAATCACCAAGAGTTAAACATGCATAGAAGAGCCTGCATGATGTTTCTGCTTATAAAAACAAGCACTAGTGCAAAAGGATTTCCCAGAACTCACATCAGGAATCTCAAACTATATGTTACTACATATCTGGAAACATATAGTTTTTGGCACGTACACATATGCACACACACACACACACACACACACACACACACACACACACGAGGAGAGAACAAACAGACAGAGACTAAGTAATGCACAGAGACAGAAATGGAGACAAAGAGAGAAATATACACATATGATTAACATTAATAAAATCAAGCTATCTGTGGTTGCCCATAACTTTACTTCTAGCACTTAAGGGGCAGAAGATGGTAAATCTCTGAGCTCAAAGCCAGCCTGATCTAAAAAAGTGAGTTCTGAGTCAGCAAATTCTAATGAGTAACACCCTGTCTAAAAAAACAAACAAACAAACAAACAAACAAATAAAGAAGAATCTCATAGCAACAAATTTTAAATCATGAGGAAAAAAATTTCATCACCGATTGATAAATCAATGCTTTCATTAAAAAAATAAATATTATTTTCATGGTAAGAGTTTCATTTACATCATCACATAGGAAATTAAAAAAAAAATACACCTAATCAAATAAAACCTCCATAAAGCAGAATGTTGTTAAGGCAGCATTTTTTTGTTTGTTTGTTTTTATTCCTAGTGATTTCTCCTGATAGTATGACAATTATCTAGGGCTTTTGTACATTTCTTAGTTTTAGTTATATTTTTCCTAAGCACTCTATATTTCCTTTGTATAGAGATCAAATAGTGAATATAAATCAATATTATGTTGTCACCATTGACAGCAAAGCACCTTGAATTTATTGCTGAGCAATTTATATAGGGGTTTATGATGTCTCTCCTCTTTCATACTAGCAATAGGAAAACTTAAACTCATGGCCGCCTGCCTTTTGTCATTAGCTTTAAAAAAGATTTTGAATCCCTGCAGCCTGGCAAACATGCACGCATGCGTATTGGAGGGCTGTTGGCTCACTAGCACAGACTGGGGGTTGGGAGTGTGATTAGTCAAGTCAGTGCAGCAGGTCCTGTTCAGAGAAGAGGCAGCCAAGGATTCCTGTCGCATCCACTCTAGGAATGGTCAGCGAGGCAATGCAGCAACCAAGGTCAGCTCCCACTTGGACTACTTGTTTCTTACATAGGTAGACATGATTTATGCACCTAGGTATTGCAAATTTGTTAGGGTTAGAATATTATCCTATACATCTCAAGTCTTTGTCTGAAGAATCAGATCAGAAAGCTATCATCAGATCAGGCTTCCATTGTCCTGTCCTGTGTTGTGTTGGCTGCAGTGCCCCTCCCCTCAAGCAATCAGTCCTGTCACCTCAGCTCAGTTCTCTTAGGGGTGAACATTAACATTTCAAAGACCTGACAGTATTGTAGATTATTGCTGTGTTAGATTAAGGGCAGACAGAAAAAAAAAAACATTTAATTTTGTATATGGATAGTACATGAAAATGATATCCTAAAGGGATTTAAATTAGGCTCTGCCATTCCCTAGATAAGCACACCCAAGAGACAGCAACCAAACATATCAAAGTGAAATATAATATGATCAAAAGTAATAATGTTGAGGATGGGAAGGGATAAAGGCACTTGAGGGTTAACATGCAGATTATCATCAGAGGGAAACCACAATAGATAATGGTGGTTTGCACCTCCCAGTTCCCAAATGGACAGGAGGATCAGGTAAGTATGAATTTTGACACTATGACTTTGACACATTATACTTATAAAGCAGGAAGGGGTCTTCTGAAGTGGCATTAAGAAAGATAGTGGACAGAGTAAATTCAGGTCTGTGAACTACCAACATGTGGAAACATGGTGTGTCTTTACATATAGAGCTACAGCATGCACATTGGTACAGAATTATAATCCTTTCTTCTGTCATCTTGTGAGGTGACCTATTTTGAATATTATTACACTGATTCAGTGTTGTTATGCACGTGTTACTTATTATTATGTTTTTTGTAATCTTGCCCATATTAAAAATTAAGCTGGTAAATTGGGAAGTATTTTCTTTGGACATTTAATTTATTCTTCTTTGCTCTAATCTCCTGATTTTGATGAAGTTTTAAGATATGGAAAGTAGCATACAGATTTTTTTTTAAGCATACAGAATTTTATTTTTTTGGGGGGGGCGCATTATCCAGATTCACATGGGTATCCTTGCTTTTAGATTTTGTTTGTTTGGTTGGTTGGTTGCAGATCTTATTGGAGTTGTATTTTCTTTTTAATTTCAAAATAGTGTGGTATTTAAGTTTTATTGAAAAATAATTTTGATACAATATATCATGATTACAGTTTCCCTTTTTTCTACTCCTCCCAGTTCCTCCCTACTTACCCTCCCTTCCAGATCAGCTCTCCTTCTGTCTCACACTAGATAAGCACACCCAAGAGACAGCAACCAAACATATCAAAGTGAAATATAATATGATCAAAAGTAATAATGTTGAGGGTGGACAAAGCAACCAATAGAAAAAAAATTACCACAGGAGTGGGCACAAGAATCACAGACCCACTTGTTAACACACTCAGGAATTCCATAAAATCACTAAGCTTGAATGCTGTAACATTCATATGTACAAAGGACTCATTGCCAACCATTGTTGGAACAGAGAGGTCCACTAGGGAATGTCCGTTGCTTTTTGTCATTGTGTTTTGTTTTTCATTTCAAAATGTTTAGATTTAAGATTTTTAAGGAATTTCCAAAGTGGAATCATAAGGTGAATCATGCCACCAGCACTCTGAGGGAGTCTGAAGGTTGTTGTTTTGCAAGCAGTGTTAATTAATGCAGTTATAGCATAGTAGTACCATACCATACAATTTTTGTTACTTTAACTGTGTACAATAAATCTTGTTTAAATCTGGTCTCTGGGAGAACTGTGGGAGAGCACTCTCATACAGGCAAAAGGGAGGTGGGAGGGCAGTTGTGGGATAGGGGTGGTGTTGGAGGGGAAATGGGGAAGTAGGAAGGGGGGTATCATGGGTTGGGAGGCTGGTAGAGGGAGTAACTGGGAAGTGGGATATCATTTGAGATGTAAACAAATGGAATGATTAACAAAATTTAAAAAAAAAAAGATTTAAATCTGCTTTAGTGTTACCTCTTGCAAATTCTTTTATTATTTAAGATTTTTTTCTTTTATGCATTGAATCGTTTTTGTTTCCATATAAAGATACAATTATAAGCTTAATTTGGGGAAGTATACTGTTGATTCTTACATTGAATATTTGTAATTAGGAATGGTTTCTGGGATTCAACTTATAATTCCTAGTTAATTAATCCATGTCTGTCACTAAGATTTTCTTTAATAATAACTCATATCTTCTTGAAGTAGTATTTTCACTAAATTAGATATTTCTCTTTGAACTACTATAAATATATGTATATAAATAAAAGTAAATCTTATATTATAAATAAAAGTAACAAATATTTCATACATAATACTTATATGTATATGACCTGTAAATTTTATTATTTTAATATATGACATAATATACATTTCAATTCATAATAAACTACATACATAACTACTAAATATAGACTAGCTGTACTTGTTTGGAATATGGAGATTTGTATATAATATGAATAGAGGTACACATAGATATATATATAAGTATATGTATACAACTTTGTATATAGTACATAAAGTATACTTTATATATATTTGATAGATATAAAATATGTATGTACATATAAAGCTTTATATATAATGCATATTATATATAAAATGTATAAATATACTCATATAAACATCACCACATTATGTTCAAGTATAGCTATTTTTTATATTTTGTACTTATATAAGTAGTTTATTATGTATTATAATACATATTATATATTAAAATAATAAAAATGTATGGTGAATATAATTATGTATATAAATAATTATATAACTATGATAAAATACATACTTCATATCAAACAAATATATACATATATAAATATATAGGAATAGGTTTCATAAAGATTCTTCATACATCCTTAGTTTTGCTAAACACAATCCATTTATTTTACCCATCTTCAAAACCTATTGCCATTCCTGATTAAACATTTAGCTTTCAGTACATTTTCTATATTATTTTATATAACATATGCCCTAATGATCTTGCTATTCTGTGAAATAGTACAAGATAGGATATAAGTTCCCAAATAACTTGTATACATACATTTCACTTCAGGTAAAGCTTGCTGTGGACCTCGATTTTTCCAAACCCTATCATATCGCTATCCACATAAATCTTCCATCTCCAGAAATCCCCTTTCTACATTCATTTACTAAGTATTATATGCCCACATACTCTAAACACGTTCCCCTATGTCAATGACCAGTTTCCAATATCATATTTTATACATTGCTTCCATAAAACCACACATAACAAAAGACCTTATATAGGAGCCTCATATGGAGAGAACAGTGACCAATTGTCTTTTTCATATTTGATTGCTATCACTCACTGTTACTGGTTCCTTTCATTTCCATCTAACTACCTGCCAATTTCATTTGTTGCTATTGAATATTATTTAAAGGTATGTGTGCACCACATCTAAGTTTTAAAAATTAAATATATAGACACCATTATAATATTCATGCTTATCATACACACACATACACATGCACTCATACATGAATGCAAAAACAGCACCCATGCAAAGTCATAGGAAAAACCTTCATAAGTCTCTTTTCTCCTATTGTTTATTTTCTAAGATAAATATGTTTACTCAGGATCCTTTAAGGAGTAATGAGAGACACACACACATACACACACACACAGAGAGAGAGAGAGAGAGAGAGAGAGAGAGAGATCTTATATTCATGTACAAATTATACATAAATGTTGAAACTATAATATGAACATATATGTCAATAATGAATAGGTATCTAGAGAGCCTTGTTAGCATTTACATTTTCTGGAATATTTATAATATCTTTCTATTGTGGAACTTCAATTTACTCCCTAGTCATGATGATTGGTATAGGATGCTTGAAAGATCAAATCTTTAAACACAATCAGGCAGAAGAGAATAGATTATAAACAGTAAGTAGTGAGAAGAAATAGAGCCAGCACATGACTTTTAATCTTAGAACCCACTGCATGTGATATACTTCCTCCAACAAGGATACACCATCAAAACCACACCAAACAAATCCACCACCTAGGAACCAAGTGTTCATATACTAAAATCTCTGAGAAACATTTCTCATTCAAGCTATCAGAGGTACTTCCTGGCCTGTAATGCCTGCCAATCCAGTTCAAGCACTCTTATATTCTCCAGGAAAATAACCTGGCCCTTGTCATTCCATTAACCAAACTAAATGCTGGAAATGCTGAGGGCTGGGCAAGTAATATCTGCCCACATCTTAATGTGGTGCAGGAAATAAATGAACACTGCACGTTCTGGGATACATAATTGTGTATCCATAGGACAAAAAAAAAAATCAATTAAAAAACTCTTTCAGCAAATAAATGTTTTTATGTGTTAGCCCTAACTAATCTGTGCTGAGTATGTAGACCTGGGTAGTCATTACCTCACAAAGATTTTCCTCTGTCTTTACTATTCTTGGATTAAAGACACATTCCACCATACTTGACCTCAATCATCACATTTATCTTCTGCATTATTCGACATGTATGTCTTCTAAAGTCTGCTACAGAAGCTTAAAAATCTTCCATTAGATTAGGAATACAGACTTTGGCTTCTTGAAAACATTTCGCTCAGGTATTCATGGTGGACGCCATGCTGAATAAGATGAAGCAGGCAAGTGAGCTACCTGGATACAGTTTAAGGTTTGCTTAAATGCAATGGGTGTAACTTAGGAATGTAAACCCCAGTGGCTTGTCTCTGGATTGCTTCTCATAGCTGCTGGTGCCTTCTCATGTTTAACATTGTATTTTTCATATATCTAGCAAATATTAGACTGGGGAGACATTCATTGCCTATAATTTGCTGTGATTGCGACTTTGAGATATCCCACTGCATTGAAAATTTTCCTGTAGATCAATGCAAAGGTGAACCTTCATAAAATGATGTTGTGTAGATGAATTTATAATTTTTAAGAGTTCATTATTTGATATAAAGAGTTTTAAGAAGTTAGAGTAGTTTAGAGAAAGTTTAAGGAGATGGTTTAAGTTGTGTTGCCAGAAAGATATAATAAAATTAGAATTACAAGCATATTGTGTCCCATCCCTTGTAGAATAGTTAGGGCAACATAGATTAGAAAAGAGGTACAATGAGTTTTCATTTCTTGCAAGCATGTAATTGTACTTGCAAGGTAATGATGCTTTGGGACTAGTTAATTTAAATTTAAATGAAGAAAAAGAAATAGGAAAAAAAAAAAACATATCATTCCAGGTTGTTTCTGAATTCCTGCATACTTTTATCTTTGAAGGTAGCCACAGGAATTGATGTGCACTATGAAAGACAAAGTCATAAATAAAGAGTAAATAATCGTATTATAAGAACAGAGATTAGGTGATTATTCAGTTTGGCTGGATAAGACATGTGATAAATGATGATCTGTTTTTTGGTGAATACAATTTTTCATCATCTAGGCATAGAAAAAAAACTTGCTACTACAAACCGGTTTGCTTAAACTTCGATAATCAATGAGAAAAGAAATATTGCTTTGGATTTAAGATAAACTCGCTCAGAGATGTATAAGCCCAGTAATTCAATCTTTATTTCTTGAGAGAAAAGTAGACTGAGTAATTAATTATTGACTCCGCAAGCAGTCTTCCGTTTACCCTGTACTGTCAATGGTACTCTTTGCACATTCAGTGCTCAAAATCTCACACTGATCCAGTAATAAACACTGAAAAAATTTTTGTCTGCCTGGGCAAGTCCCTGGTGCCTTATTGGTTGTTTTGGAATTTCATGAAGCTAAGTCTAAACCCTTTGAGCATGATCTCACTTATCTATAGTCCACTCAATAATGATTGTTCTTCCTCAAATGACTGACTTGTACTCTTAATATTTCATAAGGTATAGAATGCAACTTTTTATATTCTCAGTTATCTTGATAATACCGGTGTCCTCCTGTTTTCCACTACATGATACACCTGGGGATCTTCCTTTGCAATAACCAAGTGGATATAATAGATCTTACAATGGAGAGACTCATTTGGCACATGTTGTACTGCTTTTTCCTCACAGAGGTATGATCTGTATACCACCTGGTTTCCTACTTTCCACAACACCCAGAAGCATACCCACATCAATCCCAGGACACATACTATCATGGGGCTGAATTTAAGAGACACTTTTATCTTTATTTAAAAGTCCTCTCCTTGGGGTACTGTGATATAACCTACCTTTAATCTCACTAAAGGCCACATTCATCTATAGAGCAAGTTATAGACCAGCCAAATCTTCCTGTCTCAGAACAGCAACAAGATCAATATCAACAAAAATCTTTCTCAATTTAACCAATTCTGATGCATATTATTATGCATAATAATTATGATAGTTTCTCTACTGGTTTATCATTAGGTCCCTGAATGTATTATGAATCATATGTTATCACTTTCTATGTAGTAATAAATTTGAACTTAAGTACTAAATTTTTTTCATTCCTAACTCAATCTCTACCTCTTCACTGATTCTTTACATGGGTTGCAAGTCTTTGGTCCCAAAAGACTGATCTTTAGTAAAGTTGTAATTTTTATTCTCTTTTCCTTGTATACTGACAGGTTTAAAAACAGCAATTGCTCTGTTGGGGGCATATCATGTACCTTTAAGCTCATGTTTGAACGAGACAATCAGGTAGATTTCTCTGCATTTGAGGTAAACATGGATTACATTGTTACACATATTACCAGTATTACACATATTACCTATATTATGAAAATAGGCCAGTAACAACCCCCTTTATTTTTACATATTTCTGAAAAATCACAGGCTGAGAAGTATCCACATATTTTTCCCCCATAAGAACTCATCTCTTGCAAAGCATATATAGCTATATGACTTACTGTCCAAGAAAAAACCACTCAACAGTTGACAAAGTTGCATATGATCCTAATCAATATGCATTACATTTGTGGATGGTGATATTAAATTTAGTCAATCAATAGTTTTAGTGACATCACCACACTTAAACGGTAGACCCTATTCATTACAGAGAAATATATTTCTATAAAATATATAGGGAAATGTCCAAACTGGAATTATCCTTAAATTCATTCCATTCACAGATGTTTTAAATATGATGATGTGTCATCACACCCATCATAATGAATACACTACTGTCAATGTAGCAAAGAGGCACATCATCCCATGGCACTCGGGGATAGATACTGATCAGAAGTTGTCCCATGTACATGCCTACTTCAGTTATGTTAGCACTTGGTTACATACTTCCTTCATCATATAGAAGCCATAGAACCACTACCAACCACATTATCTTTGATAATATCAATTATTGTTCATGCACCAAATTTTTACATGAAATGCTGTGTTTGATAATTTATGTCTGAGTTTTCCTCACTATATTTTCAATGAGTGTTCTTCAATATATATTAGATTTATTTATATAATTTCAGAGATGAGAATGTTTTTCCTTTATAATCATGATATGAGGGAAATGATCATGAATTACATGGATGTTAGGTGTAGAGGATTTAGAAGTTTTGGAGGAAAATAACATCAAAATATATTATATGACAAACAAACATTCATAACAAGGATACCACTGGGAGAGCCAAACCCATGCAGAGAACCTCATGAATCCTCAACTGTGTATAAAGTATTTTAGGCAAGCATAATAAATTGGAACTGTGAGAGTGGTCTTTGCCAGGGATAAGCAAACCAACTGGTTGTTTGATGCCAAATGTTCATCCCTGGAAATACTTTTGTAAGTATTTGCATATACATATAAAAATATACATATATACATATACATATATGAATAAGTATATGCATACAGTAATTTGGGTATGGGGAAAAGAGTTCATTAATTTAATAAAGAGACTGGAGGCTGATATAGGAATTTAATGGAGATGCTGGAGAGAGATGTAGGAATATTGTGAGGGATGAAATGAAAAATAGGTTTCATTAACTAAAAAAAATTTCAAAAATTTTTTTAACAAAAAATATATCAGTGTTTAAGCCCATAAAAGATGGGTCAACTGGAGAAGGGACTTGTTGACAAATCAGAAAACTTGAATTAAATCTCTGGGATCCATGTGGTGGAAAGAAGAAAATACTTTACTTTAAGTACTTTAAGTAGTACTTAAACTTCTACACATGGACATGAAATTTGTATGTGAATTCACCTGTGAGTGTTTTTGTGCGTGCATGTGTGTATATGATCATGCGCCAATGTTAAATGAATAAATGTACATGTAAATAATTTGATTTTTATCAAATTCTGTGGGTGTGTATGCATTCATTACTCATGATATCATCTTCAAATAGTGCATTAAAATCATTTTGATTTTAGATGGTTGGATTGGCTTTCAAAACAGGGTTTTTCTGTATAGACCTGGCAATCCAGGATCTTGCACCATAAACCAAGACTGTTCTCAAACTCAGTAAGATCCATGTGCATCTACTTTGTGAGTTCTAGGATTAAAGGCAAGTGCAACTATCTCCAGCTGAAAACTGTGTTTATCCCGCAAAATCTTTCTTTCTTTTTTCCTTCCTTTCTCCTTCCTTCCTTCCTCTCTTTCTCTCCTTCTTTTCTTTTTTTGTTTCTCCCTTTCTTCTCTTCCTTTTGTTCTTTCTTATTCCCCTCCCTCTCCCCCTCTTTCTCTCCCTATCTATCTATCTATCTATCTATCTATCTATCTATCTATCTATCTATCATCTATCTAACAAATAGGATCTTATATATCACAGAATGTCCCAGAATTTACATTGTCAAGATCCCATTCCTCCAGTTGAATCCAACAATGAGAGTTGTTCACCACTACTATCTATTTAAGGATATAATCATGGGGTTTGTGAATGCTAAGCAAGAATTTTAAAAACTATACAACGACATTGAACTGGTTATATAAATCACACTTAAGGTTACATTGAACTGGTTATATAAATCACACTTAAGGTTACACCCCTTGCCCAACAACTATATATTTGACAACAGTTATATGTGTGTGTGTTTGTAAAATATAATGTACATTAGCATATGTTACAGGGTTGGTTTGAATTAATTTTCAAAACAAAGTTTATCTGTATAAAACCAACTATCCAATATCTTGCTCTGTAGACCAACTTGTTCTCAAATTGGCTGTATTAATTATATATTTATTTTTATATATATATATATATTATACACATATATATACACATACACATACACATACACATACATATATTAGTGGTGTGTGTGTGTGTGTTTCTTACTGCCTGGGTATTGTAGCTACTTCTACCCATCTCCTCTTATGGTTCAAAATATCAAGAAAAAATATGTATTTCTATTCTTACATCTCAAACTTTTATCACCTGAGAACACACCCATGATATCTTCAGCAAAGCTAGATGTCACTCATCTTCAACAACAAATAAATGTCAGTTGTCCAACAATACTGTCATGATATATATAACAAATATCACTACTTTTAGACTGTTTCATGAATAAGTTTATATTGAGATATTTTTAATTATCAAAATACTTTTCATGTGCCCTTATAATTTTCTAAATGATAAAATCTTCCTTTTAAAGAGTCTAGAAATGGAGAAATTATAAACTCTCATTAAACATCTTTATGTTGTGGCAGCATTATGGCTAGGCACATTTTGTTTGGTAACCATCTGGGTTCTTCCCAGCCATTTGGCTCTGACTCCAGTACCTATAACATAAAGTCCTAATAACCCTGACTCAGTGAGCCTCACTCAAAAATGTACAGCCATCACTATCTAGTTATTATGATATAATTAACTGATTTTTCTGCTTCTGCAACTTTCTTATGCAGATATCCAATGATGTTTTGGATTGCCTTAATCACTTGACAGAACAGAATAGTTTCTTTTTGCTTGCATAGATACTCAAGGTATTTGTATAGATTTCTCCTTTAAATGTCTTTCCATACTCCTCTTTTATGACAATCTCAAATTTGGCTCAGAGATTTTTTTGTCTTACTAGAAGCTAATCAATAAATCTTTTAACATAACTGTACTGAGTTTATATTTATATCTCAGGGGTCACAAATTTCATAACAACTGTTTGCACACAGGACAACTAGAAAGACAAATCTAGAAGAACTAGTTTGCTGAGGTGAAGTATTCAGTATTGTGCAATTCAAATGAATTTTCTGCCATCAAAAAGTACTTCTTATAAAGAATAAATGTGAAAATTAATTTGCTTAATCAGCATACACTCATTTTATCTCTTACCTGTAAAAAAATCAATTTTGGGAATACCTTAAACCTGAATTCAGATGACAAATCTATAAGAAATTTTAAAGAAAAAGAAAAAGAAAAAAATAATTTACTGAGGTCAAGCAATTACATTACTTTGTTTCCATTGATAGGAATGTATTAAGGAACAACAGAATTAATTTCTGAATCCTTCTGGTATAATCTTAATTTTGCATAAATTAGAGTAACTTTGACAGTCTTAAAATATAGCTTAGAAGTAACCAATTTATTTTATGTGTTTGAGTGTATTGCTTTCATGTATGTATTTGTACCATGTGTGTGCCTGTCTCACTCAGAATTCTTAAGAGGCATCATATCCTCTAGAACTGGATGTACAGATAATAAAGAGCAACAATATATGTGTTGAGAACCAAACACTGGATCTCTGTAAGAGTAGCAATTTTTAACTACAAAACCATCTCATTAATCCCTTAACCTTTACTCTCTTGATTCTTGCTAAAAGTACAAAATGCTTGGGAAATATATGTTGCAAGCAACGGATACATCATGGCATTTTGTTTTGTTTTGTTTTGTTTTGTTTTTTACTTATTCAGTCTACATCCTTTTCACTGCTCTCCTCCTCCCACAATCTTTCCCCCTTCACCTCCTCTGAAAGGGTGGGGGCCCCATGGGTATCCCCCACTGTGGTACTTTAAGCCTCTGTGAGGCTAGATCCATTTGCTCAGATTCAGGTCAGACAGGGCATCCCAGCTATAATAACATTTCCTACATGCAAACAGCAGCATTTGGGATAGACCCCTTTACAGTTGTTCAGGACCCATATAAAGACCATGCTGCACATCACCTATATAAGTATGGACAGATTCAGCTGGTATATGTTCTTTGGTTGGTAGTTCAGTCTTTGAGGTTCCAGTAACTTGAATCTGTTGGTCTTCCTGTGGAGTACCAATCCCCTTCAGGGGCACAATCATTTTTTCCATTCTTCCATAAGAGTCCCAAGCTCTATCCACTGTTTGGCTGTTGGTGTCTGTATCTTTCTGAGTTAGCTGCTGGGTGGAGCTCCTCAGAGGACAGCATTCTCCTGTCTGCAAACATTACAGAGTATCATTAATAGTGTTTGGGATTAGTTCTTTCCCATTATATGGGTGTCAGGTTGGCTTGGTTATTGGTTTCCCACTCCCCCAGTCTCTGATCTATTTCCTGTGCCTGCATTTCATGTACACAGGATAAATTTTGGGTGGAACATTTTGATGATGGGTTGGTGTCTCTATGATTCCACTAGGGTTACTTGTCTAGCTACAGAAAGTGGCATCTTCAGGTTCCATATCTCCAATGCTGAGAGAGTCATAGCTAAGGTAACCCCCATAGATACTTGGAGTAACAACTGCCTGCCTTATCCTAGGTCTCTGTCCTGTCCTGGAGATTTCCCTCCCCACCTCCTCAACACTTTCCCTTGCATATTTTTATTCATTTTCATGGCTGTTGAGTTGTCTCTTCTGTCCCTCCACACACCTGATCATGAAGTTCCCCCCATTCTCAATCCTTATCCACTCTCACTCCCATAAACATCCTTCCATATGCCTCTTATAATTATTTTCCCCCTGTTAAGGAGATCAAGCATCTTTTCTGGGGCTTTATTCTTTTTAAACTTCTTTGGGTCTGTGGAGTGTAGCATGTGTAGCCTCAAATTTATGCCTAAAGTCTGCTTATAAGTGAGTGCATAACATGCATGTCTTTTTGAGACTAGGTTACCTCACTCAGAATGATTAAGGCAATCCAAAACATCATTGGATATCTGCATAAGAAAGTTGCAGAAGCAGAAAAATCAGTTAATTATATCATTCTGAGTGAGGTAACCTAGTCTCAAAAGGACATGCATGTTATGCACTCACTTATAAACAGACTCCATTTGCTTTCAAATTCATGATGTCTTTGTGTCTGTTTTGTTTTAGAACAGATCAGGGGCTACACAGAGAGACCCCAACAAGATCAGGGGAGAAAAGATGAGGTTGGAGGAAGGATCGTGGGAGGAGGAGACTAGGAAGGGAATATTGAGCAGATTGCAAAGTAAATACTTTAAAAAATAAATTAAAAATATAATAGAATATTATAATTATATACCACAATGGGTTTCATTGTGGTATTTTCATATATAATGTATCTTATCTTATTCATCTCATTATTCTCCAGAATAATGGATTATTCCATTCCCCATTATTCCAGAATAATGGGGGTTACCTTAGCTATGACTCTCTCAGCATTGGAGATATGGAACCTGAAGATGCCACTTTCTGTAGCTAGACAAGTAACCCTAGTGGAATCATAGAGACACCAACCCATCATCAAAATGTTCCACCAAAATTTATCCTGTGTACATGAAATGCAGGCACAGGAAATAGATCAGAGACTGAGGGAGTGGGAAACCAATAACCAAGCCAACCTGACACCCATATAATGGGAAAGAACTAATCCCAAACACTATTAATGATACTCTGTATCATTAATAATGCCCTACATCTGCTTCTAATACCTTTCTTCTATCCACATAGTTCTTTCCCCTCTTCTCCATTCTCCTTCTATCTCTTCTTTCCTTTTTCCCTTTCTTTCCCTTACCTTCTGCCCTCTCTTTTCCTTCTCTTCATTCATTTCTCCATTGACCACTCTCTCTTTTGTCTTTTTTCTTTATTATTATGAATATATGTATTCATTTGGAACTGATGCTACTATCTGATTTTCTGGAGAAGTTTCTTTTGCAGTAATTAATGGTAAATGCCTAGGCTCATAACTGGTCAGAGTGCTGAGCATAGGGACTGTTGAATGCTGAGGCAAACATGAGAATTCTATATCACTCCTACAAGACTTAGGGGCCATCATGAAGGAGATAATAATCAGTAAATAATAAGTGTGAAAAAGGAAGTGGGATGTGTTTGAACATGTTTCAGACATAACATTGTCATTAAACCATTGATCTCATGTCATTACTGACACAAAACCTGTGAAAGTTTGGACCTGTCAACATCCTGTCATGGAAAGCAGTTAAGGGTTCATGAATGCCATACTAGGACCGAGATACAGTTATGGAAGCTAGAGGAAGAGTTTCATTAGGTGCCTAGGCAGTTAATGTCAGGTTGACAAACAAGATCAGCCATCACACAAGGCCTTACTATGCTGCCTACTCTTGCTCTTATGTATCCTGTACTAACTTTGAATTTATGATCGTTCTGATTTAACCATTTGAATTCCAAAATTACCAATGTGTTAGATCATATCTAACTATATTTTAGCTTTACCATTTAAAAATGATGTCAAATATCAAACAACTGTCCAAATAATATGTGATATGTGAAGAAATGTTCAACACACATAAACACACACACACACACATACACACACACACACACACACAAACACACATAAGCATGTGCTCACATCACACATGGCAAAAAATAGTTCCCTCTGATCTTATTACTATTGTAGCATAGGATAAGCAAAGGTAAAAACAATAATCATGAATTAAAAATATGTGTATAATGCATAATTTTAATCAATTATATAAGAATTTCATAGATTAAATTTTGACTAAATCTGTCTCTCTTTACCAATTCTCCCCAGATAAACCACATCCATTCCATAGTCATCTATCTCTGTTTCTTCATTTTTTTTATATTTATTTCTTTACTTTGACTTTTAGAGACAAGGTTTCTTTATAGCCATGGCTATTGTGAAATCAAAATATACACCATGCTAGTATAAATTTCCCAAGATCTACATGTCTCTGTCTTCTAAGTTTGGGATTAAAGGCATTTGTCACCACATTTGGCTCATTTTCTAATGTTCATCCAAGTCAATTATTACTGGTTATTGTTCTTAGATGGGTGGCCAACTACTAGCATCTAACCCACTTTCTAGAGAACACATACATAAAACTGCTTTGCTCTTCCTTTGGAGTTCTGAGATTAAAGGATTCATCACAATACTTAGCTCATTTTCTATTTTAAAATTTTTTCATTATTTTTTAAATTAAATTAAATACTTAAAATTTTTTACAGTCCAGCCATTATCCCCCTCCTGATATGCCCTTTGATATCTACTTATCCCATTCCTCCTTAGTGTTTCTAGGAGGATGTCTCCACCCCCCACCCCAACCCACCCTACCAGACCTCACCACTTCCTGGGGCTTTAAATCTCTCCAGGATTAGGTACCTCTTCTCTTACTGAGGCCAGACCATTTTTGTTGACTATTTTTCTTAGATGGGTGGCCATCTAAAAGCATCTAATTCACCTTCTAGAGAACACACATTTACAGAAAACTGCCTTTTTCTGCATTCTGAGTTCTGAGATTAAAGGATTCATCACCACACTTGACTCATTTTTCCTAAGTCCAGCAAACTTAATTATTGTTGGCTATTTCTCTAAGATGGGTAGCCATCGACTAGCATCTAATCTACCTTCTGGAGAACACACACTTAGAGAAAACTGTCTCTCAGTCTTCTGGCAATTATCAATTACTAATAGCCTTTCAGCTAGTGGTGGTGCTTTGTGATCAGTACTCATCATTGCAGCAATGTTTTTCTGCCTACTGGATGCTTATATTCTGTGCACTCTGTTACAGATGCCTTAATTTCATATGTGAAAATATCTTGATGTTTTCAAAAGTAAAAAACAAAAAATGTTATTAATTATCTCTGGATAATTAGCTATTTCATTGTTTTCTATCTGCTATGATTCCTAAGTCTTTGGAAGTGTGCCTACAGTACAGTGTTCCCATTATGACTGAGTACTTTGCAATCTCTTTTTTTCTGACATCTTGATAATTTGTGAGTCTCTGTGTTGGGTGCTGTTATCTACTGCAAAATTCTTACATTTTATTTATAATTTAATTATGAAATGTGACACTGACTCGACACTGAAGTGCCAATTTTGAGACCCTTAACCCAATTTCCAGCATCTACCAAGAATCTAGTCACAAAAGTTGTCCTTATCCTTAGCCTCATACTCAAGCACTTTTGCATGTTTAAACAAAACTCTCTCCTTCCTTCTCATTTCTCTTTCTCTCTCTCTCTGTCTCTCTCTTTCTCTCCATCTCTCTCTTTCTCCATCTATCTATCTGTATATCTTTATCTCTACATATGTGTGTGTCTTTGTGTGTCTTGTGTGTATTTGTGTGTTTGTGAGTATAAGTATAAAAATGTATATATACTAATATATATATGAATATTAATTTGAATATATACGTTAATATATATTAACATATATATTCATAGATAATATATATTTTTATATATGTATATTTTCTCTCTGCTCAGTCAATCAATCAATAAACGGGAGTATAACAATTAATCGTTTCTACTCTCCTTCATGGATCCCCAGAGAGAAAAAGTAGTACATCAAATATCTGTGCCCAGGTGATCAAGTATACTGAATATGGTCAGCGTAAAACATGCCTGGATCTTCATTGGTGATCTGATTAAAGTTAATTCTCAGGAAACCCTAGGTACAGCTATGTGAAAAGACAAGTAGGGTAAGAATACATTTTGTTACTTCAATTTTTACTTGTTTGTGTCTTCAGGACCTATCTCAACATGATATCTGATATATAACAAGCCTAACTGACAATGTCACTGATCTGCATGCATTTCTTTATGACCTGAAGATCAAAAGTTTGTATCTTTACCCCTAAAATATCCACATTAAAGGTATGTTTTCCCACATCAAAGATCCAGATTAAAAGTAGACCTTTCTTTTTAAAAGTAAGCAAAAATTATTCAAAGTGTCGCCGAATTTTAGGTTTTAGTTAATTCTAAATGTACTCAAGGTGTCAACCAAGAATAGGTATCACACACATGAAATTCTTTCAGATTTTGATACATTACATCTTAAGATATCATTATCATTTTTTTTTGTAAGAGGGCACATATTTTTGTTTATATGTGCATGTGTATGTGTATCTACACATACACATGCACATATTGGGAACGTGTCAATCCCTATAATTTCCTTCCCCATATCAATACTTTTATATCCATTTAATTTGAAAGGGGAAAATACCATGAGCTTTAAAGTCAGAGAACAACATTCAGGAGTTAATATTCTCATTGTACCATGTGAGTATTTGAGAGTATGTTGAGTTTTTAAACTTTGCTACAACCATCTTTACTACTTTCATCTTTATAGTCCCACTCCTTTAAAGAAAATTTGTATTTTATTTGAGTTTATCTTATTTATGTGTATGTTCATGCACAGGTGTCCAAAGAGCCTTTAACAAAGTGCTGGGTCTCTGGGAACATTAGTTGAAGATATTCCTTAACCTTTCAATTTAAGATAGGGATGCTGTGATCTGAAATCTGGTTCTTTGATAAAGCTGTAACTGCTCTTAATATCTTATCTCTCTCTCCCTCACCTTTCTCTCTCTCTCTCTCCCTCTCTCCCCCCTTTCCATTTCTCTCTTTATTTGTGCCTCTGTATTTCTTTCTGCCTGACACTATTATCTTGTGTCTCTGTTTTTCTCTGTCTCTCTGTCTCTCTTTATGTGTCTTTGTGTCTCTCTATCTCTGTGTGTGTTTCTCTGTTTCTTTCTCTTTTTCTATCTCTATGTGTCCCTGTCTCTATCTCTCTGTCTCTGTTCTGTCTCTCTCACTATGTGTCTCTCTTTGTCTCTATCTCTTTCCAGACCTATCATACCACAAGGTATTTTGAGAGAGATTATCTCATTAATCCCAGAACATGATTTGTCTAGATGGCCAGAAAGCTCCCAGTTTCTGCTGTCTTTTTCTTCCCTATTTTGGAAATCCAAGTTCATGCTATCCAACGTTTTATTTCTAGGGTTCTTAGGAAACAAACTCAGATTTTTTTTTCAGACCAGAATTTGAATGACTGATTTCCTAATCCTTATGCTATATTTAGTAAAGAAATAAATCAATAATTATTTTAAAAATACCTGATATAAAATAACTAAATCATATAAATCTAGGGCTAATTCAGAAAAATATCATCAATAATTATTTCTTTAGAAATACTCATTTGAATTATTATTATTATCATCATCATTATTATTATTACTACTACTACTGCATATGTGGTTTTGGAGTTTATGTATGTATGGATACCTGTATAAATTTATTCTTCTGAATAAATGAAGAGGCCAGAGGGTAACTTTGTGAAATTCATACCTTTCTTCCTTTTTCATGAGTTTTTCAGGGAGCCGATTTAGGGTGGTAGGCCTGTGCAGCAGATTTTCTTTTCTTCTGAGGCATCTTACTGAAAACTCCTTTAGAAACTCTTTTAAAATTTTTTTCTACTATTTGGAGATTATAGTATAATTATGTCATTTGCCCCTTCAAATTTCTCTTTTTCTCCCTCCAAAGCTCCTATACACATACATGGCTTCATTCTACATGATGACTTCTTTTTATCACTGATGGTTATTAAAATACTATGTGCTATATTTGTCTACTTTCTGTGGAAAAGAGAACTAACATCGTGACTATTAGCGAAATATTCTGTGTGGAAAACTGTTTTGTGTCTATAAGTTCCTTTCTCTTTTATAAAACTATATTTTTCATAGTATTCTTTCCACTAAATAAGTGCATTTTACAAAACAGTGTGCTCCATTTTGTTTCTTATGCTGAGGGAAAAAGTAGTTACATCATGGCTTTACATGTAAATGCATACTATCAGAACATCCTGAAACACAAGGTACAGACTGATAAATAAATTTTTCATACACATACAAACACACACACACACACACACACACACACACACACACACACACACACCAGCTACAGGATCCATAAGGTAAATCAAAAACAAATGAAGAGGTAGTCTTAAAAATCTAAAAACCAACCTGAACCCTTGGAGCTCTCAGAGACTGAATCACCAACCATGGAGCATACCTAGTCTACACAGATCTAGCTCCAGGGGCTGGACCTAGGCCTCCCTGCACATATGTTGCAAATGTGCAGCTTGGTTTTCATGTAGGTCTCAAACATCTGGAGTGGGGGCTATCCCAAAACATGCAGCCTGTATATGGAGTATGGTCTTCTAGCTGGGTGCCTCATCTGGCCTCAATGGGAGAGGAAGCACCTAGCCTCTCAGAGACTTAAAGTGGCAGGGTGGGGATACAGGAGGAGGGGGTACTCAGAAAAGAAGAGATGGGGAAGGATTGTGGGAGGGGGTGACTGGGACGGGTTATAAAGTGAATAAGCAAAAAAATAAAATTATAAAAGAAAAAAAAAACAAAAACAAACAAAAAAAAAACTTCAGCCTTTTGAACACCAGAAATCTCCCCTAACTCAGATACTGTACCAGAAATAAAAACTCAAGGCTATAGTATGGCAAGCACACAGACTAGTCATAAGATCCACTCATCATAAACCATCTCATAAAAATTGCAACAACTAAGAATTTCCAACTTGTATTAGTTAGGTTTCTCTGGCTTTGATAACACTCTAAAGAAAAACAACTTCTGGAGCAAAGGGTTTATTTGGTTTTTATTTTCTCCTAAGTAGCAGGACCTAAAGCAGAAACCACAAAGGAACACTGCCTACTGGTTTGCTAGCTTATTTTCTTATACAACCAATGAAAGAACTGCCTAGGTGTGATAGCACAGTACCCCATGGTCTGGGTACTCTCACATCAATAACTAATCAAGGAAATGTTCCTTTATACGTGTGTAAAGGTCAATTTTATGGAGTCATTTTCTCAATTGAAGTTCATCTGCAGAGATGAGGCTACTTTGTGTTAAGCTGAAAAACACTGGCAAGAACAAAGAAAAAGAAAGAAAGAAAAAGAAAAGAGAAACACTTACCAGCATACCTCTGTTCCCTGGAATCCAACCCTTGTTGTTTCTACTCTCTGTTCAGACAGCCTACATTAAGCAGACTGTTAAATATCCTGCATCCCAATTTTGTATTTGAAACTCTTTCATTTTGCATCAAACTTATGCCTGTCTTTCACTCTATCCAATTTTTTATCTGGTCCCATGTGGGGGATATTGCTTACATCGTTAGCATCTCTCTGCTTCCAGTGATGCCCTTCTGAACCCTGCAATCCTTTTAACCCTTTCTTATCCACAATGCCTTCTGCACACTCATGGACAATTAGAGGGTATTGATCTCTAGCTGCAGAGTGAAATCCAGTTAACACACTGGCTTACACTTTTCAATGAACCCTCTGAAAAACATGAAACTCCCAAGTACCATGAATTTTCTGCAATTCAGCTTACTAGGAGATTTAGCATAAACAAAGTTCTACCCATTTTACAGTTACTCAAGTTTTAAGGAATAAAAATAACCAGGATATTTTCATAATCCCTGGGTATTTATAAATTAATGGATTTTTAATAGAGGAAAGCAAAGAAAACAGATAAAGTGATCTACTTAAGGAAAACAATTTTGGCAGACTTAGATGCAGCAACTCCAAAAACAAGAATATCTAACCTAATTCCTCATAGTTGTTCAGCTCAAAATCTAAAAATTTTTAAATCATTTAAAGTGAAATTTTATTTTGTTGATATTCTCTGTATTTCATGTTCTCTTCAGCTAAGCTTCATGAATTCTAAAGCATGGTGATATGTCTGTGTACGAATCTGTAGACAAACCTGTGCAAATAATGTGATTGGTCACAACACAACAGTGGCATGTGTGATTGGAAGACTGTGGTTACTCACTAGTACAGCCTGGTTGTGGGGAGTGTGATGAGTCAAGTCAATTGCCACAATTTCTGCTCAGAGGAGAGCCAGCCAGAGGAGTGTGTTTCATCCAACTGAAGGATGGTGGGCAAGGCAATGCAGAAACCGAGGACCGTTCCCAAAGCCACCACTGTGTCTTCTATAGTTGGATATGATTTTTGCTGGTTAAGTATTGCTAATGTTAGGAAATAGAACTTTATTGTATAGACATAAAATCTTTGGTTCTAAAGAATCAGATCAAAAAGTTATCAGATCAGGACCTAACTTCAGTTGGCCCTCCCTCCATCGTATTGGTTTCATGGTGCTCCTCCTCTTGATCTGTCAAACTGTCACTTTAGCTCAGTTCCCTTCCTGGTTTGACATACAATTTCAGCTGAGACAGCTCCTGTGGATTATTGCTGTGTATGAGTAAGGACAGTGACTGACTAGAACAAATTATTTTGGTGGTGTGGGAGGCTGGTTGTAGACAATGGTCATAAGAGAAGTTAACATAGATGTTTGTCTTGGGCTGAAAGACTTAAGATGTCTAAAGCAGATGAGAGCTACCATACATCTTAGAAGGTTGTATGTAGGTAGTACTCCTAAAAGAAGTTAATGTATATGCTTGTCTTGCACTGAGGTTTAGGATGCCTAAAGCAGATGAGAGCTACCATACATCTTAGCAGTGGGGTTCGTGATCTAATAGACCAAAGTGGTTTGGACCTGGCAATTGCTGAATGGTTGGGAGAATCACATAAGTATTAGTTCTGATGTTTTGATAGTTATAATAAAGAAAAGGGATTTCCAAAGTGGCTGTAAGAAAGAGAGGTGGATAGAATGGATTGCTCTCTCTCTCTCTCTCTCTCTCTCTCTCTCTCTCTCTCTCTCTGTCTGCGTGTGTGTGTGTTCCACTTGAGTATCAAAAGTGAGTGAATTCATCAGTAGAATCACTAGTGTATAGAAAGGTGGGGGTGTGTGTCATATGCAGAGGTACTGTCTATACAGGAGTACAAGATGAGAAATATTTTTCTATGATTTGTAATGTAATCTAATTTGAATGTGGTTTGCATGCTTCTTCTTCTTCTTAATTTGTTATTTACATTTGTAATACTGCTAGGATACAAAGCTATACTTAAGGTTTTAAAAACATTTGGCAGGTGAGAAATCTACCATTGAACCACAGGCTTTAAACAGAAGCAAGAGGGTAGTGGGCTTGATTATTTCTGGTATAACAGCTTTAATTACATTAATTGCTAGCAACACTGCTTCTACAATAGCTTTGACACAAGAAGTTAAGACAGTTACTTTTGTTAATCATTTAGCAAAAAATGTTATTAATGTGTTATATATACAGGAGGATTTAGATAGGCATTGAGAAGAACAGATTGATGCTCTTTATCCTATTCAAATTATTGAAAAGAGGTTCAGAATTTAAGGGTAAGGAGCCATCTCGAATGTCATGCCAAATACCATTGGATTCATGTCTGTTCTAAAATTTACAGTGGTAGTCATTATAATTAGGAAAAAGTTTAAAGACACTTGCAGTGTATTTGTCATAATTCGAACACCTCTCTGGATGATTTAACATTACAAAGTGAGATTATGAATTTCAAGAAAGCTGCTCTGCTCAGTGTTGATGTAGTAGATACTGCTGATAAAATCACCCATGGCCTGATGTCAGTATTTCTATTTTGGTCAAGCTTCAAGAATGGCATATATAGCTTGATCATGCTAGCTTTTTTTGTCCTCTGAATACTTTTATTCCTGCTCATTGTGTTAAAACATGTCTTTAACAACATCAACATGTTGGCAGCCAAAGTATATCGCATGAATGTGAATATGGACTCCCTAGACAGAGTTATTAAATTAACAGGCTGGCAAGCCAAGGGCAGGTAAGATTCTACACAGAGCCTTACCAATCTAAGACATAAGTACATGACTTTGGATAATGAATACTCCATGATGGGTAAGGAATGCATTCTTGTCAAAAATGACCTAAGACAGGCTCAGTCTTATTAATGAAATAAAAAGGGGGAGAGGTGGAGAGCCTTTGGGGCTGCTTGGCAAAAAAACTGACCAAGGACAAGGAAGTAGGCTTCAGGCAGGAATCTGATATTAGGCTAGAACAAAGAAGTAATCTCAGACAGGAATCCAAATATTAGGCTAGAACAAAGAAGTAACTCCATACAGGAATCTAAATTTTAGGCTGGAACAAGAAATTAGGCTTCAGACAAGAAAATCACTTTGGCTAGAACAGGGAAGTTGGCTCAGATATTTTGATCATCCTGATAAGCCCTTAGAAACAGTGATCATGGGAGTGTTCACGTAATTGTGTCTAATGCCTTACTTGTTCTTTGACTATTTGTGTTTATTGTCTTGTTTGTTTCTTGACTATTTGTATCTATTGTATTGCTAGACCCTCAGCCTATAACTGACCTTAATGCATGCATGTAATTAAAATGTTATAAAAGCAAAAAGGAGGAGGGGGTATGATATTGGGAGTTTCTAGGGAAGGATAATGGGGAAAGGAGATGACATTTGAAATGTAAATAAATAAAATATCTAAAAAAAAAGAAACCATTTTGTTTGGTTATGTCATTGTTTACATTGCTTTCTGTATAGGTATGCACATTGTGCAGAAGTTGATTTTAGGCATCTTTTGACAAATAGGTCTATAGGGATGTGTTTTTTTGTTCTCATTGTATTTTGTTCCTCCTTTAAAAATGATGTTTGGAATTTAAAACATATTTCCAGACTATATAGGAGAGGTCACCAATTCTAGCCCTATTTTTAGGGTTTCTATTCGTTGTCATTTCTCGACAGTAGTCCTGCTAATTGACACAGAAATAGCACAGCTCAGCACAGCACAACATAGCTCACCACAACACAAAGGCAGTGGAGGCATGTATTTTCCTGTCTTCTCTGTTCTTCTGTGGCTGAAATTTCAACTGCTTCCCACTCTATCCCTTTGTTCTTCTGTAGGGAATAGAGCAGGCAGTATCTGCAGGAAAAAAAATATGCTACCTAGACAAGGGAATTGTGACCACAACTCACTTGCTGTGTTTATAGCAGTTATCCATTGTGCCTACTTTCTTGCTGTGTTTCAATAGAGACCTAGCAAAGTTATATGGATTTGTACAAGCTGTCCTAATGAAATTGGCGCAAACCCATTTACCCCAACACTCCAGTGAAAGAAGAAGCTGAACTCAGGAAATAACAAGGATCTATGTAGCCTCTTTCTGCACTGCATTGCTCATTCTACATGTTGCTGCTTTCCTATATTACAGTAAACTAGAGAAGTAGATGTCTGTAGCAAGATATACTTCCTCTATCTAAGCTACTCCTTGTTCCTGTAAAGGCAAGAACACCCAAGACTGTCTGTGTTGCCTTAAGTAATCTTCATTATTGCTAGAGATTAAAAAAAATCATCAGTTTTCTGCTCCATATCCAAATTGTTCATTTTTTGTAGACAGGACAAATTTTGGGTCAAAAGTTTTGTGGGTGTGTTGGTGCCCCTCTCATTCTACTGGATTTCTGCCTGGCCACCAGAGACAGTCTATTCAGGCTCCATATCTGGAATGCTGTGAGTCACTGTTAAGGACTATCATTTTTTGTTCTTGGGCACCATCAGTTGTTGGAGATTTTCCCTTTATTATAAAAGCCATCCCTGCCCCTCCCAAATTCCCCCACTCTACTCTTACTCCCCTCTCTCACTAAGTTCCCTCCCTCCATCTGCCTTCCAGTACTGTTACATTCCCCCTTCCAAGTGAGGTTCAATCATCCTTGCTTCTGCCCTTCTTCCTGTCCAGCCACCTAAGTTGTAAAGTGTAGCATGGGCATCCTGTATTTTATGGCTAATATCTTCTATGAGTGAAAACATACTTTGCATATAATTTTGGAACTGGGTTACCTCACTTAGGATGATATTCACAAGATCCATCCATTTGCCTGCAAAATTCATGATGTCTTCATTTTTTATAGCTGAATAGTATCCCATCATATAGATATAATACATTTTCTTTATCCAATCTTCAGTTGAGAAACATCTAGGATATTTCAAGTTTCTGGCTATTAAAAATAAAGATGCTATGAACAAAGTTGAACAAGTGTCTTTGTGTGATGTTAGAGAATCTTTTGTGTATATGCCAAGAGTGGGATAGCTGGGTCTTGAGATATAACTATTTTCCAGTTTTCTGAGAAACTTTCAAATTGATTTCCTAAGTGGTTGCACATGTTTGCACTCCCACAACAACTGAGGAGTTTCCCCTTACTCCACATCCTCACCAGAATGTGCTAACTCTTGAGGTTTTGATCAATTATTCTGATCAGTGTAATATAGAATCTTGGTGTTGTTTTGATTTGCATTTCACTTAGGGTGAAGGATTTTGAACATTTCTTTAGTTGCTTCTTGGCCATTCGAGATTTTTCTGTTGACAATATGTGTTTAGCTCTGTGCCACATTTTTTAACTGGGTTATTTGGGATGCTTGTATTTAACTTCTTGAATTCTTTCTGAATTTTGGATATCAGCCCTCTGTCAGATGTAATGTTGTTGAAGATCCTTTTCCAAATCTGTAGGCTACAATTTTGTCTTATTGACAGTATACTTGGCTTTACAGAAGCTTTGAAGTTTCATGAGGTCCCATTTATCAAATGTTGATCT
This sequence comes from Mastomys natalensis, assembly GCA_021653895.1. NCBI lineage: Eukaryota > Metazoa > Chordata > Mammalia > Rodentia > Muridae > Mastomys > Mastomys natalensis. Next base: position 151,205 of record JAJTUV010001665.1, read on the forward strand.
CACAGCTTAAGTCACTCGTGTTCTCTTCAGAAAATTGTGCCCTACATCTATGCATTCAAGAGAATTTCTCACTTTCTCTTCTATGAGATTTAGTGTAATTTTTTTATGTTGAGGTCCTTGATCCCTTTGGACTTTAGTTTTGTGCAGGGTGATAAATATGGAACTATTTTCATTCTTCTACATGTTGACACCAGTTAGACTAGCATCATTTGTTGAAGATGCCTTTTTTTTTGGAGTGTAGGGTGAGGGATATAGTTTTGGCTTTTTTGTCAAAAATCAAATGTTTGTATGTGTGAGGTAATATTTCTGAGGATTTTGATTTTATTTCATGGATAAATATATTTTCTGTATCAATACTATGTTGTTTTTTATCCCTATTGCTTTGAAGTACAGCTTCAGGTCATGAATCATGATTCTGACCAAAGTTATTTTGTTGTTCAGGATTGTTTTTGCTATCCTCAGTTCATTATTTTCCATATGAATTTGAGAATTATTAGAGGTTTTATATATTTTTTCTATGCACCAACATATTTTAGAGACTCCTCCCTCCCAGCATGTGTTTCTTATAAACCAAAATGTATCAAGTAAATGTTTAAAACACCACTTATTTTATATGGCTTTATTTTATAGATACATTTATTAATTTTTATCTTATTCCTATGATATCTAATGTCCAGTTCAAAAAGTCCTATCTTATTATATAATGCATTAAAATTTATTCTGTAATTAGACCTCTATCAGATCCAGGGCATCAGGTCCTATGTTACAGTCCTTGATTCATTTTGAGTTGAGTTTTGGGAGATAATAATAAAGATCTGATTTTATTCTTCTATCTGTATTTATCCACTTGGGAGGGAGAAGAAATCAATCACAGGAGTGGTGGGAGGGAGAGAGGGATCTGGGTGGGAAATGGGACAGAGAGGGAAAGAGGGGAAGATGATCAGGTTTTGGAACAAAAGGAACAGGACTGAAGCCCCGAGAGCCAGCAGAAAGAGTGGGAACAGGCAACCTCTGGAGATTGGAGGTGGGAGAATCCTCTAGAATATAACAGAGACCTGGCAGGTGAAAGACTCTCAGGAGTCAAAGGAAGAAACCTTAGATGAAATGGCATAAAGTGGGGAGAGGGAACTTTTAGAGTCCATCTTCAGTATAATTGCATTTTTAATTTTATATAAATGATTGTGTTGGAGATTACATTGAATGTGTGAATTGCTTTGGAAAAGTGGCCATTTGTAAAGCAGTAGCTCTGTAATTTCATAAACATGGAGGCATTTTAGCCTGTAGTTTCTTCTTCAATTAACTTTTCTAGGTTCTTAAATTTTCAGTGTAGTCTTTTAGATTTTGGTTGTGTGTGTATCTCTGTCTCTGTCTCTGTCTCTGTCTCTCTCTGTCTCTGTCTCTCTGTCTCTCTGTCTCTCTGTCTCTCTCTCTCTCTCTCTCTTTCTCTCTCTCTCTCTCTCTCTCTCTCTCTCTGTGTGTGTGTGTATGTATGTGTGTGTGTTCAGAATGGCATTTTCTATGATTTCTTAAATAGTACCTTTGTTATATGTGAAACCTATTAAATTTTGTCTGTCAAATTTTTATCCTGTCACCTTTGCTGGGTATATCAGAAGCAACAAGTTTCTGGTTGAAATTTAAGGACACTTTATACATAGAACCGCATCATATTCAAATGAAGATATTTTAACCTCTGACTTTCCTATCAGTATTATGTTTTTCTCTTTTTCTCTTTTCTTGTACTAAGACAACTAATAATATAATAAGTAGGAGGGGAAGAGTGAACATCCTTGTCTTGTTCCAAAGTATTATCACTAACACTTAACTCCATTTACTTCAGTTCTGACTCTTACCTTGATATATATTATCTCTCAAGTCAAAATATACTTTCCATATCCTTACCAGTGGCCACATTTCTAAGGAAAAGTGACACTTAATCAACTAGCAGACATCAATGCTAATGGGTCCCCAGGAATATAGACTCAATTGCATAAACAAAGTTGTTGCTTAGTCCTATAACTGCACCATTGGGACATTTTCACCTCTCATGTCATTATTGTAGCCTACAATGGCCAGCAAGTGATACAAATTATTATCTTTTCTCTTGTTAACCTGAATACCACTTTCTCATAGTATTAAACATAGCTAACAGAAACAATTTTCTGGTTAGTTCAAACTTAATTTTTTTTTATGTCCAGCAAATTAAATATGTGATATTTACAATGAAACAATGAGGTCTTCTAGTCATATTTTTAAGGGTTATAAAAATTGTTGCAGTAGCCTGTTATTTTTAGATGCTTTTTTAGTTTCTATGACCAATAACTCCTACCCAAGTAGTCTTTGACTTTCAAGGAAATTTGTATTTAATAACCCATGTACTCTCAATTTTTACTCTCTGATTCATTCCATAAGAGATAAGACATTATCCACAACAATCTATGTAATCTTGATTTTTTTATAGGTCTAACATTTGGATTACACATTTGTCACTAGTAATGTTCAATACATGAGTAAAAGAAATATTTTATTTTTGTTAGAAAAGTATTTATTTCATCTTTAAATTCTTAAGTCATGCTCCATCACTGAGTAAAGACCAGGCATTAACTCAAAGCAGGAACTGGAGTAGGAACTGAAGCAGAAGTCATGCTGCTTTTTACCAGTTTGCTCCCTGTGACTTGCTCAGAATTCATCCTTATACACATCAGAATCAAGTGAGTAGGTCTGGTACCACACAAGTGGGTTGGGTCCTCTTACAGCAATCACAAATTAAGAAAATGACCCTACAGACTTGTCTACAGACAATCTGATAGACATAGTTCTACTGAGGTTCTGTATTCCTAGATAACTCAGCTTAAATCAAGTTGACGAAAAAATAACCAGAATAATATGCACATATAATGCACATAATACATATTATATATACTACAAAATTTATCCACATAATTGATATAAAATGTTTACCAATGGATCAGAATTCAAAATTCAGAAGCAAGGACAATTCAATGAACATTTGATATTACACAGATAGTCCAAGACAATCTACTGGTTCTCAACTTTCTTTTATTTTTAATGTATAAACATACATTTATTTAGAAACCCTTTAAGATGACAAACGAAAACTACTTTTTAAATACACTTTAAAAATACAGAAAGAAGATAATAAAATCTATACAAATTCTACAACCTTTGAACATTTGTTTATTAATTTTCCACTAATTAACAAAATACACTTTATAGTAATTACCACTGTGCTTGTATGTATGACTTGAATGTAAGTGTAGGTATATACATGGCACAGTGTATCTGTGAAGTTCAGAAGACAACTTTTGGGAGCTGGTTCAGTTTCTTCCATGAAGCTTCCAGAGATTAAATTTCAGTATCTAAGCTTGCATGGAAGGTGCTTTTACAAGACAAGAACTTTCATTGTCTTCTTTCCATTACATTATTGCATTAATTAAGTAAATGCACATAAGGCAAATCGAACATTATCTTGGTAATATATGTGCATTTTTATGGTTACTTTTCAAGACTATTTCCAACAAGTGGAAATAGGATTCAGTTCATTAAAATTTTGTGATGCATGTTCAAATGGTCAATATACTCTAATTTAAACTTTTGAAAATCATTTAACATACTTGACATTTTTTTATTATATATATTATACTTTCACAGGTCCATATGCTCTTACATGTGTCCACAGAGTCCTCTAATAACAATAAATATGCAAGTAAAATGTTTACCTGTTTTTATTTTAATAATAGCAGAAAAAACTTCTTACAGTATTATACCAGGGTATAAAGTTGTTACTTGAAACATAACAATTATTTTGAAGTCTGCTGTGACTCATACATGGCAGAAAATCATTAGTTAAGTTGTCAAACCCCTGAAATTGTGGAAATTGTTGATAGGTGATTGAACTGTCACAAGGAATATGGAAGCATGTGTATACTCCAACAGATTATGGAGGAATTGGAAAATCTTTGTCTTTCAGACATTCCATTTGGTTTCCTTTCAGAAAACATCTAGGTTTTATTGCTATATGTAGTCAAAAATGGTCTGTTTTTTCTTATTGGAGTGCCTGGTATTGGGACATTTAGCATCCTTCACTTTTCAATCTCTGGGTTACATGGCATGGCATGATTATAAGTTCTCATTCAATTCACTTCTTTTTCACATTAATTTATATATTTATTCATTTTACATCCTAATCACTGACACCTCTCCTGGTCTGATCTTCACACAGTCCTTCCCAAATACTTCCTTCCCCTTATCTTCTGAGGGGCTGGAGGCCCCACTGGGTATCCCACTACCAAGACACCTCAAGTCTCTGAAGGGTTATGTGCATCCTCTCCCATGGAGTACAAAAAAAGAAACTCAGCCAAAGGAATGGATTCCACAAACAGGCAACAGATTTAGAGTCAGGACCAAATATAGTTTTGTGGGACCCACATGCAGACTAAGCTTCACATATGCTACCTATGTGGAAGGGGCCTAAATCCATCCCATATATGCTCTTTCATTGGGTTTCAGGCTCTGAGAGACTCCAGTGTCAAGGTTAATTGATTATGTTCATCGTTCTGTGGATTTACTATCCCCTTGTTGACCCTCAATCCTTCCTCCAAATATTTTATAAGATTCCCAAAGTTTCAAGCAATGTTTGACTGTTGGTCTCTGTATTTGTTTCTGTCTCACACTGTGTAGAGCCACTCAGTGGAGAGTCATCCTAGGTTTCTGTCTTGAAATTAATAGTGTCATTAGTAGTGTAAGGGATTCATGTTCCTAATGGGATATGTCTCAAGTTGGTCAGATTATTGATTGGCCATTCCCTTGATATCTGCTCCATCTTTGTCCCTGCATTTCTTGTAGATTGGAAATATTTTTCATCAAAAGTTGTCTGGGTTGGTTTCCATGTTCTTACAGTTACATTCCTGCCTGGACACTGGAATTAGCCTCTTCAGGTTCCATATCTCCCAAGAGAGGAATTTAAATGATAATATATTGTTATCTTATCTCTTCTGTAATTTAACTATCTACATACTTGCATTTGCATCTGCGCTGGGGGTATCCAGGCTCCCTTGTAAAGCTGGCTGGAATGGAAAGAACAAAGTTTAACTGATCTCTTTTAATTGTGAAGTTAAAAATACTTTTGTTTCTTCTACAGTATTTATTGTAAGTTGCATTGATTGTACACATTCTAATTGAGTTTGTGCATTGAAATCTGGCATGTCAGACATGGAGGTCTATCAATCCGCTTTTGTTTTAGTGCTCTGAATATCACAGAAACTTGGTATTCTAAAAAAAAAAAAAAATAGCTTGCAAGTACTGGAAGAAATGAGTCAGGCTTTAAGCAGAAGCAAGAGGGTAGTGGGCTTGATTAGTGCTGGTATAAACAGCTTTAATTACACTAATTGCTAGCATCCCTGCTTCTGCAATAGCTTTGACACAAGAAGTTAAGACAGCTACTTTTGTTAATCATTTAGCAAAAAAATGTTACTAATGCGTTGAATATACAAGAGGATTTAGATAGGCATTTGGCAGAATGAATTGATGTCCTTTATCCTATTCAAATAATTGGAAGGAGGTTCAGAATTTAAGGGTAAGGAGCCATCTTGAGTGTCATGCCAAATACCATTGAATTCATGCTAGTTCTAAAATTTACAGTGGTAGTCATAATAATTAGGAAGGAGTTTAATGACACTTACAGTGTATTTGACATAATTCTAATACCCCTCTGGATGTTTTAACTTTGCATAGTGAGCTTATGAATTTCAAGAATGCTGTTCTGCTGAATTTTGATGCTGCAGATAATTCTGATAAAATTATCCATGGCTTGAGGTCAGTATTTCTATTTTAGTCAAACCTCAAGAATGGCATATATAATGATCATGCTTGCTTTTTGTCCTCTGAATACTTTTATTCCAGTCCAGCGAATTAAAGCTTGTCTCTAACAACATCAATATGTTGGCTGCCAAAGTATATGAATTCAAACTGAAAATGAATCCCAAGACAGAGTTATTAATTTAACAGGCTGGCAAGCCAAGGACGGGTAAGTTTCTGCACAGAGCCTTACCAATCTAAGACATAAATGCATTGCTTTTGGTAACACATATTCCATGACAGGTAAGGGAGGCATTCTTGTCAGAACAATCTAAGACAGGCTCAGTCTAGTTTAGGCAATAAAAAGGAGGGTGGAATATGGAGAGCTTTTGAGCTGCCTGGCAGGAATCTGACATTGGCCAAGAACAAGGAAATGAACTGCAGGCAGGAATCTGACATTAGGCTAGAACAAAGAAATAATTTCAGGCAAGAATCTAAATCCTAGGCTAGAACAAAGAAGTAATTTCAGGCAGGTATCTAACTATTAGGCTATACCAAAGAATTAATTACAAGCAGGAATCTAAATCTTAAGCTAGAACAAAGAAGTATGCTTCAAACATGAAAATAACTTTGGGCTAGGACAGGGAAGTAGGCTCAGATATTTTGGTCATCCTGATAAGCCCTTAGAAATAGTGATCATGGATTCTGTTTATTGTCCTGCTTATTCTTTGACTATCTGGGTTTATTGTCTTGCTTGTTCTTTGATTATTTACATCTGTTGTATTGCAAGTTCCTCAACCTAGAACTGATTTTAATACTTGCATGTAACTTAAATGGCATAAAAGCAGAAGAGAAGGAGAGATGGGATGGGGTTAATAGGTGTGGGGGAATGGGGGAAAGAGATAACACTTGAAATGTAAATAAATAAAATATCAAATTTAAAAAAAGGAAAAAAAGAATGGAGAAAATCTCCACATATTTAAATTCATAGTGGAAAGAAATAAACACGAGTGTTAAAAATATTTGGGAAAATGGACTTGATAACCTGATTATGGTTTTTCTTCCTCTACTAGTCCCAGTCCCTACCCACATGCATGTCTGTTATTACAAAACTTTTCTAAGGGCTAAAAATTAAGTAAAATGAAAATAAGAAATTAAAGGAATAGAAAGCATATGTTAAAACAATGGAAATGAATAAAACAAAGAAAAAGGAAGATTCCAAGTAAAAAGCACAAGAAGAATGACACAGTAACTCACACATGTGCTTACATACACACACACACACACACACACACACACAGGGGTGAGAAAATAGACAGACAAATAATTGGGTGATAGACAGAGACAGAAATGGAGACAGAGAGTAAAATATACATACATAATTAAATTTAATAAAATCTAGCTAATCATGGTGGCATATGACTTTACTTCTAGCACTTAAGAAGCAGAAGCTGGTAAATCTCTGAGTTCAAAGCCAGCCCAGTCTACAAAGCGAGTTTCTGGTCCAGCTAATTCTAACAAGTAAGACCTAGATAAATAACAAACAAAGAAATATATATATCTTATAGCATCAATTTTTTAGAACACGAGGAAAAACTGAATGATAAACCAATGCTTTCATTAAACAGCAAATATTATGTTTATGGTAAGGATTTCATTTATATGAACTCTTAGGTAATTTTAAAAATATATCTAATCAAGTAAAACCTGATTAATGCAAAATGTTGTTAAGGCAGCATCTTTTATTCCTTAGTGATTTCTCCTGATAGTACTACAAGTATCTGGTGTTTTTGGACTTTCCCTAGTTTGGGTTACATTTTTCCTAAGCACTTTTTCTTTCCTTTGTATAGAGATCTAAATGTGAATATAAATGTATATTGTGTAGTCACCATTGCTCAGAAAACCTTTTGAATTTATTCCTGACCAACTTATACAGGGGTTTATGAAGAACCTCCTCTTTTACACTAGCAAAGGGACAGCTTAAAGCTCATGGCAGTCTATCTTCTGTCATTAGCTTTCAAAAAGATTTTTGAATGCCTGCAGTCTGGCAAAAATGCATGCATGTGTGATGGGAGGGGTGTGCTGTCTCACTAGCACAGACTGGGGGTTGGGAGTATGATTAGTCAAGTCAGTGCAGCAGGTCCTGCTTAGAGAAGAGGCAGCCAAAGATGCATCCACCCTAGAAATGGTCAGCAAGGCAGTGCAGCAAACAAGGTCAGCTCCCTCATAGGTCTATCATTTGTTTCATAGGTAGACATGATTTTTGAACATTAAGTATTGCAAATTTGTTGGCATTAGAACATTATCCTATACATCTCAAGTCTTTGATTCTGAAGAATCAGATAAGAAATCACGACCTGTCTTCTTTTGTCCTGTCCTGTGTTGTGTTGGCTACAGTGCCCCTCCCCTTGAGCTGTCAATCTGCCCTACCACTTCAGCTCAGTTCGCTTACAGGGTGAACATTAACATTTCAAAGAGCTGACAGTATTGTGGATTATTGGTGTGTGGGAGTAATGGCAGTCAGATAAAAAAGAACATTTATGTCTTTATATGGATATTGGATAAAAATAACATTCATGAGGGAAGTTAAATTGGTGTCTTGGAATCTGCCATGTCCGGAAGGATGTGAAGGGATAAAAGCACTTGAGAGTTAGTATATCAGCAGAGTGAAGACACAAGAGACTGTGGTGGTTTGTACTTTCCAGTTTCTGAATGGTTAGGAGAATCAGATAAGAATGAGTCTTGATGTTATGATAGTTATAATAAACAAAAGATGTTCCCAAATGGCTTTAAGAAAGCGTAGTGGACAGAGCAAATTCAGGTGTGTGAAGTGCCAACTTGTAGAAATATGGCTTGTTTTTACATATAGAGCTACAGTGGTACAGAATAATGAATCTTTTTCCCTGTGATCTCATGAAGTGATCTATTTTGAAAGTTACGACAGTGCTTTAGTGTCTTTAGGTATCTGTTATTTGTTAGTGTGTTTTTATTTGAAAATTTGCCCAGATTCAACAATAAACTAGTGAATTGGAAAGAACTTTCTTTGAATATGTAATCTATACTTTGTTTTGACCCCTGATTTGCATGAACTGTATAAGATATGCAAAATAGCATGCAGATTTATTTAGCCATCCTCCATCAGATAAATTCAGAAGGATGTGTCTTGTCTTTTGTTTTTGTTTGTTTATTTGTTTTTAGTCCTTTTGGAATTGTATTTTGTTTTTCATTACAAAATGGTGTTTTAATTTATTTTTATTGAATATTGATTTTTCCCAGTTTTTCATTTTCATTCTTAATTTTTTATTATATCATGATTACAGTTTCCCTTTTTTCTACTCTTCCTAGCTCTTCCCCAATTCTCCTCCCTTCCAGATCTTCTCTCTTTCTTTCTCTCACTAGAAAATACCCAAGAGATAACAACCAAACATTAGCAAAGTGAAATATAATGAGATAAACAAAAACTATCACATCAAGACAAGGCAACACAACAGAAAGTAAAGTGCCACAGTAACAGGCACAAGGATCAGAAACCCACTTGTTACATCAGGAATGCTATTAAAATACTATGCTGAATGTTATATCATACACTCAGAGGTCCCAGTACAGACTGTTGTAGGCTCTGGAACAAAGAGGTCCACAGAAGCATGTCCTTTGCTTTTTGTCATTGTATTTTGTTTTTCATTTCAGAATATTGCTTGGTTTTAAAATTTTTAAGGTATTTCTTAAGTGCAAGCCTGTACTGACCCAAGCCAACAGCATTCTAAGAATTTGTGAAGATTGTTGCTTCTGAAGTGTTGTTACTACAGATATAACAGAGTAGCACCATATGACACAGTTTTAATACTTCAGCTATTATATAGTATAAATTGAAATCTGGCATCCCAATAATTCCTGCACTGCATTTTTATTAAGGTTTTTTTCTACAGTGAGCCTTTCTTGCCTTCATATAATTTTACAAGTATATTTTTTAATTTGTGTGAAGGATATTATTGGTGATTATATATATACATGTCTAATATTTTATAGAACATGTTGGTGTTATATACATAACACTATATATATATATATGTATATATGTATATATATACACACATATATATATATATCACATTGTTATATATAATATATGTTTATATATTTTATAAATGATTTTGATTCTATGGCTTGTTCCTCAAAATATTTGTTATTTCAGGTCATGATATTTTATTAATTTGTTTATACTGTCACTTTGCTGAATATAATTATCAGCATTATGAGGTTTCTGATGACATATTTAGGACCTTTATGCATAGAATCATATCATATCCAAATGAAAATAAATTGATTTCTGCCTTTCAAACCTGTGTGACCTCGATGTCTTTCACTCCTGTTGCTTTCCTAAGTCTCCTAATATTGTAGTGAATAAGACATAAAGAATAAACTTCCTTGTCTTGTTCCTGAATTTAATGAAAATGCTTTGAGCTTCTCTCCATTTTGCATGATGCTGGCTCTGAGTTTGTTGTATGTTATTTTATTATTCTGAAATATGTTCTCTTTATCCTTACCAGTGAGCACATTTCTAAGGAAACAGGACACTTTCTTCCCTAGTAGCCATCTCTGTCAGTAAGATGTGTATGGGTAGAGTTGGAATACTAAGAACCCTCTTTCTTCCTTACTTGAATCTGTGCTCAATCTTATGAGGGGTGCACATGCAACCCTAACTGTAGGAGACCATGTTATAGACGTTCCACAGCATTTCTTCCTGTCTTCTAGCTTTTACTTAGTTTCCACAACCGTTTTAAAAAATATTGCTTGACCCAAGTATGGGGAGTTTTAGATGTTCTCACCATGTCTGAGTAATGATTTTGTTTATTCACAGTGCTTTATGTAGTTATTCAACTTTGTACAAACAATACCAACTGTAATAAGGTTGTTATCTATGAAAAGAATCAGCAACATATACTTATGGACATAAACAAAAATACTTAAAAGGAATTTGACAAAATGGACATTTAAAAAAATAACGTTAGCGTGTTCTCTGCTAGGATCTTCAAATTCCCCAGCTATGTTTGTTGACCATGTTTGTAGCTCCTTTTCTGAATTCTCTCCTGTGGAACTAGCATCCATTCTAATTAAGAATGTGGTTAATTTCTCACAAAAATATATTTGGCACAATTGCAATGTTAGTGCATTTTACCTGGCAGGTTATTACTGTAGCCTGTAAGGCTTATTAATTGATAAGAAAAGCATTATCTTTTTTTTCTACATAGCCTGACTAGTATTTTCTAGCACTATGAAAGATAAGCAGCAAGGAAAGTTTCCTGGATAACTCAAGTTTGAGTTCTCCATGTCCAGCAAACAGTGTGTATGGTATGTTAAGCAGCATAGTCTAACCATGAAGTCTGCTGGAGCAAATTGAGGCTCTTTCTTGCTTTTGCTTCGATTAAATTCAGTGTATCTGGTTTTATGTTGAAAGACACAATATTATGAATCAGAAAACTAATTTGAAAATACCATTGAGTTCATATGATTTGGCTATCTAGCTGCTTTGAATAAAGCCTTCCATGAGTGTGGTTTCTATACCCAGTGAAATTCTACTGTATTAACCTAGTTTCTCCTATGGGAACATTTATATATTGGATATAGCTTCTTGATTAGAGATGGGAGATCATGTTCAGTTTTTCCTCTCAACAGTGGGAGCCAATTCACTTTCATGCATATTCAGACCATATGCATGTTGTCATGATCTATATGATTTCTCATATGTGTTAGTAAGGTCTATTACATCTTGAAGGCATTGTTTCCTTGGTTATATTCTTTCCATCACCACTGACTCTTAGATCTCCCCCACTACAAAGTTTCCTCAGATGTGAAGGGAGAGTATTGATGGAGAATTTTTATTTATGACTGAGTTGTCAAACCTCTGTTACTCTCTTCACATTGCTCAGGTATGAGTATTTGCATTTGTTCCCATCTACAACAGATATGTAGCTTCTCTGATCATGGCTGAGCAATATACTTATTAATGGAAATAACAGAATGTTATTATGGTTCATTACATTGCTATATTTCTTTTGCAGAAAAAAAAAATGGTGTTTGGTGTGTCCCTTGGTCCATAATCTACTTACTTCCTTTTTCTTAGGCACAAGAGCAATGTCAGGAATGTGCCTCATGGACTGGCCATGAATCCAATCAAATAATCATTACTTACTCTCATCACATTTGTGCCACTATTGCACTCATGTATATTGTAGACAGCTCACCATTGTAAATTAAAAGGATTTCAGCTGTGTTGATTTTTACTTTTCTCCTCAGGAAGCATGCATAAATCTTCCAATACCATGAACACTATTTAGGAGGGACAAATACTCCAGTTGGTAACCAGCTTAACTTCTTCACATTCAATGAGATATGTAAGTGTTGTCTTCATCAATATGGTCTTGCCATCAGTTTATGTAAAGCGACCAATATTGTGGGCAGTAACGTAAGTTATTTGAGAGTTACTGTGAGGTCTCTGTCACCAAAACTCAATTAGATATAATCCATACATGGCACTGGAGGGGGTTTTGGTTGTGAGAGATGTCATTTAAGTTGTATTCTTGCCATTATTTGGTGATGTATTTTAAGAATATTCCATTTATACATTATATATTAAGAAGCTTCTATTGTAGTGCTTTTCTATGAAATTCTTCAGATGGTTCAAAAACATAGATTTTCTTGTCCCTTACTTCACTTTCCTCCATTTCTCCATTTAATATTTTCACTCCACTATCACATACCACCAAATATCTCCAAATTTAATTATACTATTTTGATTTGTTAAAAAAAAAAAAAAAAAAAAAAAAAACTTTCCATCATTTCCAGCTCCTCATTCTATACCTTACCTCTGAGGATTTATGGATTCTTCCATGCATTTTTAAGGTTTAAAACCTAACAAGCAGTTTTGAGTGATTACATACTACATATGTCTTTGAGGTTCTGGGTACCTCACTCAGGATGACTTTTTTCTAGCTCTATCAACTTAAATAAGAATTCCATGATTTCATTATTTCAACAGTGAGTTATATTTCATTGTAAGTGTGCCATATTTTCAGTATTTATTCATTTGTTTATGTACATCTAGGTCATTAACTATCGCTTGCTAACATGAATAGAGCAGCAATGAACATGGCTGATCAAGTGTCTCTGTAATAGAACATACACTCTTTGGGTGGTGTCAAGGTGTAGTACAGTGGATTCTTGTGACAGGTATAATTCCAGCTTCCCAGTGAACTCTAACACTTATAAAATTGTTATACACATTTGTATTTCCATCAATAATTGATAAATATTCCTTTTACTTCACATCCTAAACAGCATGTGGTATCATTTGTATTATTGAACTTAGTAGAAGATTAAATTTTAAAGTAGTTTTGATATTCATAATCCAAATGACTAACCATATTGAACATGTCTTTAAGTGAAACTAGCATTTGAGAAGTAATTTTGGGTCAATAGAAGGGAGTAATGACTGAATAGGTAAGGATATATAGGTGGAAGCCACAGTAATTAAAGCTATTAAGGGCAATGAAAGAATTAGTACTTAGCACTAGAGCAAGCAGAGCAATACAAACTTAGAAACATACATCACAAGGGATACTAATAAATTTTACTTGCTGTTAATATATATATTCTATGCTATTTGGTAGTTTTGTCAACAAAAGTGGGGTTAGCTTACTTAAGAATACACCTTCATTAATAAATTTTAAAATCCTATGAAATTATTCATCTGCAATATGTGTGGTACATATCCTGGATTCTGAATGGGTACATATTTTCCATATACTTTTCACTTCAGTTACAGTTCAATTCACATAATAAACAGCATTTTATTAGCTGAAGCTTAGAAGCTTGTTGTTCTTTAAAATATTCTTTGATCTTAAGCTCTATATAGTTTGTGGGTTGTATCTTGGGTATTCTGAGCTTTTGGGCTAATGTTCACTTATCAGTGAGTGGATACCATGTGTGTTCTTTTGTTTCTGGGTTTCCTCACTCAGGATGATATTTTCTAATTCCATCTATTTGCCTGCAAATTTCATGAAGTCATTGTTTTTAATAGCTGAGTAATATTCCATTGTGTAAATGTACCACATTTTCTGTATCCATTCTTTTGTTGAGGGACATTTGGGTTAAGAAGAAGGAAAACCAAAATGTGAATGCTTCAATTCTTCATAGAAGAGGGAACAAAATAATCACAAGAGATAAAGGAAGGGAGGGACCCTGGAGGGAGAGAGGGAGAAGGGAAAAAAGGAGGGCAAGATCAGGTATTGTTAAGGACAAGAGACAAGTACAGAAGTTCAGGAAATTGAATAAAAATAAGTAGCAATAGGGGATGACAAACTGGGGGTAGCCACTAAAAAGTCCCAAACACCAGGGAAGCAAGAGGATCCCAGAATCCAATGGGGATGACTTTAGCAGAAATACCCAACAAAGGGGAGATAGACCTGTAGAGACCACCTCTAGTAGACAGGCACTGCCCCTAGTTGAGGGATGGGGCCACCCACCTATCTCAAAATTTTTAATTCAGAAATGTTCTTGCCCAAAGAAAAGACAGGAACAAAAAAATGAAACAGAGACTAAAGGAAAGGCCATCCAGAGACTGTCCCATCTAGGGATCCATTCTATCTGCAAACACTAAACTCAGTCACTATTGCTGATGCCAAGAAGCACTTGCTGACAGGAGCCTGGTATGGCTGTTCCCTGAGTGGTTCTACCAGCACCTGAACAAAACAGATGCAGATATTCACAGCCAATAATCGGTTGGGGAACCTCAATGTAAGAGCCAGGGGGAAAACTGAAAGAACTGAAGGGGATTGCAATCCCATAGGAAGAACAACAATATCAACGAACCGGACCACACAGAGCTCCCAGAGACTAAACCACCAACCAAAGAATATATATAAGAGGGCACCAGGGCTCCAGATACATATATAGCAGAGAATGGCCTTATCTGACATCAAGGGAGGGTAGGCCCTTGATCCTGTGGAAGCTTAATGCCCCAGCATAGGGTGATGCTAGAGCAATGAGGTAGGAATGGATGAGTGGGTGGAGGAACACACTCATAAAGTCAAAGGGGATGGGGGAGGGGGGATGGGATAGAGACATTTTAGAGGGGTAACTGGGAAGGGGTATATCACTTGAAATGTAAAAGAATAAAATGATAATTAAAAAAACAATGATGAATCACCTGGAAAAAAATTCTTTCAATGTGAGAATGACCATGTTATTTTCCTCAGAGTCCAAGGAGGCAACAGTGCTCTTGACAGCCCTAGATGCAGTTACTTTCCATGGTGAAGTCCATTAGCACTCCCAGATTACTACCAAGAAATGTACTAGTTTTCCATAGGACCAAAAAACTGGTTCTGTACTATCTGGAGATCCATTGTAAGATATGAGAAAATTCAGCTGAAACTGGATCCGGCTTGCCTCTGGATGCAGGTATGGTAAGAATTCACCATGAGGATAGTTTATTTCTCCCAAGTTTTTTCTTATCTGCATTCTGGACAAGTCATTTCCATGTTAAAGCCACCACTGAAGCATCCTCATAGGATGATTCCACTAAAAAGGCTTCAACTTTTAACTCATTATTAAAAAGGATCTTTTTAGATTGCCTTTCCATGTTAAAGATTTTTGCTCTGCAATTTTCTATTAAAGTTTGGTAGCCTATGTTTTTCCTATAATAAAGATAATCCTGTTTCTAAAGTATCAATTTTCTCTCTTACAAATTTACATATAGTGTAGCCTTAAACCATAATTCTGAATTCTTGCACTTCAGTATTAGTTGTTTTGATTTCTTTTATGTTAAACTTCAGATTTTGTAATATTTTTCTTTTTTGTTTAATATGACTAAAGTTTTAATTAATTTCTGTCCTTATATTTTTAAAATGATTATTCATTCTTACTACTCAAACATTAATTTTTTGAGAGTAAAATATAAACTTCACCCCAAAGAAATAAAAGAATTTGTTATGGAACCAGATGTTATTCATATGTAAAGACAGAGGTTTGCCATTGCATGGCAAACCACCAAGTCCCAGTATGGAACATCTTTCATTGACTTCAAATATTAACTGAACTAAGAAATTCTTGTTTCAGAACACCTTCAAAATATTTTGGTTGCAAACTCAGAAAAAGTATTTAAGGGAATAAATATTCAAGATGAATAATTGCAAATAGGTTTGGGATTGGAAAACTTCCAACCTCTCTACATTCCTGGAGTCCTAATCAATCACCCTTTTCAGTCACAAGTTTTTACTAAGAATTCTGGAATACATATTTGACAACACTTGTAGAGCATTTGAGGTCAAAGATTCACAGGAGTCTCAATAGCCAACTATAAACTACGACTTTTTAATTTTTTAGAAAACACATAAGATTGAATTAAGTATTACGAGAGTACTCATAATTTTTCTGAATCTCACAAGCTCATAAATATTGTCTGAAATTTCATTTTTTATTTACCTACAGGATTGATTTTCTAAGTAGTACTTTTATTGTTTCAACCTTACTCCGATCAGAGTTTTATTTTCCTTAGAAAATTCATTCCCCATACTATAAACCTGCTTTCAGAAATAGCCATTTATTACAAGTAGATGAGAGTCCATTAAAGCGTTGTTTATAAAATTCAAACTTGAAGCATTTAGCTCCCATGACCGCTGACTTGTAGGAATCTAACTCATAGATAAAACTGAAATTTATATAAAATCTAAGGTCATGAATGACCTATTTTGGTGTTGTTAAGAATTTCGATTCTACCTACATTTACTATTGCAGAGCATTGCAGAGGTATTAATAGAATGTTTACTGCCAAATAAAGAAACTACAGTACAACAAATTGATTAAATTCCAATAGTATTTGTTTTCTATATTATTTTATGCATTTCATCAGTGATGGCTATATTTTTTAAGGAATAGCCACAAATGGTCAAAGGAAAAATCATAACATTTGCATTATACATTGGTGCTAGCAATTTGTAATTATGATGCATTACTCACATTGTCTTTACTGTTATCCTTCCCCATATAAGCTCATAAAAGACATTAAGGCATTAATGTATATCATGAAGATTTTTGCTTTGTTTTAGTGACCATGAATCCACAGAAAGAACCACCACCATAGGTTTATGGAGCCTATCAACTTTTCTGTGTATATCATTATTATTTTTTTTGTGGAAGAAAAAATTTAATTGTCATTGCATAAAACACCTATATGAAGTCAAAATTGGTTTTGAATAACATTAGTAGAGAATATGCTCTACAAAGTGGAGGTAACTGGATGCAAAACCTCTGGCAGTAATTTAATAGAACAGTCACAGATGATCAGCTGAGGCTGCATCTAATGAGGATGAAAGCCTTGTCTGTGGGGGATTTTGGATGATGCCTGCAGAAATATTACACTGTGTACATAAACCAAATTAAATCATTTTCACAAGTGTCATAAAGATTCATACAGTCAAAGTTCTTTTCTACATGCACTTCAGTTCCACAGCAAGAGTGGCATAGAACACCTAAACACAGAAGAGAGCATTCATGCAAGATATCTAACTCCTTGATATAATAATACATACACTTCAAAATGATCACGTTATCATTACACCTAGGTCTTTCTGCAACTAAAAGGTTGTAGTCATGGTCAGCATGGCCCCCAGGATCAACATCTAGAAAACAGCAACCACCTCCTGTGTGTCTTCTTGTTTTGTGTTTTTCTTAGTTTTTCCTGATAAACTCTGCTGCTGTTGCTGTTTCTTAGCAAAACTGGTCAAAAAACAAAATTGTAATTGTTGAACATAGCACTCTGACAATCAAGATGTTTAAAATGGTCAATCTTCTGTGGTGAAGAAAGCACTGTGTGACATTTAGAACTCTGATTAACAAACAAGATGGTCACAAATTTCCCTGGCTTGAAGACTTCCACAACTTTCCTGATCAGGTCGTCATAGGAGGTCTGACATAGGTTTGTTCAAAGCTAACATAAGAAAATTCTGGTTCTGGAGTGATGTGAATAGTCCAATATGTTCCATCCGATTTCATTCCACTCATAAAGTAGCCACAAGGATTGAACAGTGTGGCATCAATGACAGAACCTGGTATCAGGTCATGAATTCCACTCTCACAAGTGACATCCTTTGCAACAATACCATCTTTCATATAGAACTGGTCTATAACTTCTGGGTCAAACTCACATATCAAAATTCCAGAGTATGATCTGACTGATTACTCGGCTTTCTGGGAAATCCAAAGTATACAAGTACCAACAGTCAGAATTCATACGTCCCATACAATATGCTGCTCCATTTGGGAAAATTGCATTAAGATTCCAGTGTGGGTACCCTGTGAGAAGGCTTCCTGAAATTCTTACTAGAATAAAAGAAGCTTTGAATTGAGTCAAACCCACTGTTAGCAAGCTTCAACAGGGGAAACAATGCTTTCAGTAAGAGGGTATTACAACATGTCTTCAAAATGAAACGTCCCTTGGAGACAAACATGCTATTCTCACGAAGTACATAAGCTTCCTGCTTGTCAGTCTTTGTCACACGTATGATTGAGCACTGCACATCCTTCAAAAGGACATCCCACTCAGATATTGGGATGACACTAAGATCCCCAGTTCCCTGGCTTGTGATTTACTGCTGTCTGGAACTCCAGACCTCCAGCAGCTTCTCAGTACCTTTGGAAAAAAAATGTGCAGCTTCCATCACCATGAGACTAGCGAACAACCAACAACCACAGAAAATCAACTAAATTAAATCTCTTCTCCCACTGCTTCTGTCGCTGCTGCAGACTGTTCCAGCTGAGTTACTAAAGTTCAGGTTCCTGTTTTTTTTCTCTAATTTTATGTTAATTTTTTAAAAAAAAGACTAATAAAGTTTTCCTAGCTATTTTCTGGGCAAAAGTTGAACATAAGTCTGTTGGAAATAGAGGCAGATACAGTTCAGTCTCTTGCAGTTCGCTGCTTTCACATTAGAAATTGTTAAGTGAGCACTAGCTAATGTTGCCGGCCATACTGTGTAATGATGTGGTATCATTATTATTATGCCGCATAGTTTTACACAGAAAATAAAATATGTACTAAATCTGAAAAGTGCATATATTAATTCATATAATATAAACAAGAAATCACTGCCTTCCCATTTAAAAAATAAACTATGCCTGCTCATTTTATATATGTGTATATCTATTTTTCTAGTCTCTGAAGAATGTTCAAGGATACACTAATTCATATGTATGATTATTAGTTATTACATGTTGAATTAAATTATGACAGCAAATTAATAGTAGTAGGTATGCAAGTAGTTTGGGCACAGGATCCTACTCCTGAAAACAGTGTCAGTTATATGTTTCATTTTGGGACATAAATCCAATTAAAAATGTTGATTATCCTCATGATAGGCAGGTCATTATTATGTCAGTTGAAATTTATTGGCATGATAGTCATTTAATCACTGGATTTCCAAGCTTGACAAAAGTGGTTATTACTTTTCTCCTGTGGTAGCATGCTTCATATATTCCAACACTATGAAAGCTATCCAGTAAGAACACAGTATAATGAAGCTTATAGGTCAATGCTAGATAAATTTATCTGTATTCTTTGACATAAGCATGTGGTGACTTCAGTAATAGGGTCTTACTTTCAAATTCTGTAGAGTAACCAAGAAGGTTGGTAATACACTAGAATATATGGGAAGTTTCTGGAAAGTAAACTCAAAAGACATAACCCAGTTCTAGCACTGGACTACATATTTGTTAGGCTCTAGTGTCTAGTGGGGAAATCATTGTCTTATTACTAGCTAACCCTACTTGAAAAATGTTTATATGTATATTTATACAGTAAAGCCTCTCTTACAGTAGTTTGCTTCCATATGACATTTTCAAAATGACTTTAGGGATATTTATCTTTCCTCATATTCACTCCTCAAACCTCAGCTTCCATTCCCCTTACCATTTAACTTGGTGTGATGGTTTGTATATGCTTGGCCCAGGGAGTGGCACTATTAGGAGGTGTAGCTTTGCTGGAGTAGGTATATCAATGTGGACGTGAACTTTAATACCCTTGTCCTAGCTACCTGGAAGCCAGCCTTCTGATAGATGCCTTCTGAAAAATATGTGGAACTCTTAACTCCTGCAGCCCTATGTCTGCCTGGACACTGCCATGCTCCTGCCTTGATGATAATGGACTGAACTTGTGAACCTGCAAGCCAGCCACAATTAAATGTCATCCTTAAAAGAGTTGCCTTGGTTATAGTTTCTGTTCACAGCAGTAAAACCCTAACTAATACATTTAGTATGTACCATTAGTTTTCCTTAATATTTATACCATTTATACCATTGTTTTCTAAACACTTTTCTCTCATTAAATACAGACCCATGATGATATTAGTTTCTTGACCTATAGAACTAGAATATATATATATATATATATATATATATATATAATGAAAAGCATTTGTCACATTTTAAATTTTAATTTAATTTTTTAATTCTTCCATTTACATACTGCTCTCTGTCTCCCTCCCAAGTCACCACCCCTCCCAAAACCCTTCTCCCATTCCCCATCTCCTCATCTGAGCAGGTGTGGACTACCTGGATATCCTTCCACCCTGGCATTCAAGTTTCTGCAAGGTTAGGTGCTTCCTCTCCCACGGAGGACAGATATGGCAGCAAAAACTGGAGGAACATATCCCACAGACAGGAAACAGCTTTGGGCTAGCCCAGGCAGTTGTTTGGGACTCACAAGAAGACCAAATTGCACATCTGCTGTATATGTGCAGGGAGGCTAAGGTCTAGCTGGTATATGCTCTTTGGTTAGTGGTTCAGACTCTGAGAGCACCACGGATCCAGGTGAGTTGACACTACTTGTCTTCCTGCGGAGTTCTTATCTCCTCCAGGACTTGCAAACCTTCCTCCTATTCTTCCATAAGAGTTCCTAAGCTCCAGCCATACTTTGGCTGTGGGTTTCAGTATTTGAGTCAGCGGCTTTGTGGAGCCTCTCACAGGCCAACATTTTCTTGTCTACAAACATTACAGAGATCATTAACAATGTCAGGGATTGATGCTTGCCAATGGGATGGGTCTCAAGTTAGGCCTGTTATTAACTGACCATACATTCAGCCTCTGTTCCATTCCCTGTGCCTGCATTTCTTGTAGACCACATAAATTTTGGGTTGAAAGTTTTGCAGGTGTGTTGGTGCCTCTATTGCTCCACTGGGGTCATTGCCTAGCTTCAGGAGGTGATCTCATCAGGTTCCATATCCCCAATGTTGTGAGTCATAGCTAAAGTCACCCCCATTGATTCTTGGGTTCCTTCATCACCCTAGATTTACCTCCTCATCCCTATCAGTTGCAGATTTCTATTCATTTTCATGGGCATCTAGCCATTTCTCCTGACTTTCCCAATACCTGATTCTGAACCCCCCATTCCCTTCTCCATCCCCTTGCCTCTCAGTTCTCTCCCTCCATCTGCCTCTTCTGATTATTTCATTCGCCCTTCTAAGTGAGATTCAAGCTATCTTATGTGGGCCTTTCTTCTTGTTTAGCTTCTTTGGGCCTGTGAAATATATCATGGTACCCATATTTTATGACTAATATTCACTTATAAGTGAGTTCATATCATTCATGTTCTTTTGGAACTGGGTTACCTCACTCAGGATGATATTCTCAAGTTTCATCCATTTGCCTGCAAAATTCATGATGTCTTTGTTTTTCATTGTGTAGATGTACCACAGTTACTTTATCCATTCTTCAGTTGAGAGACATCTAGGTTTTCCTAGTTTCTGGCTATTATGAATAAAGTTTCTATGAACGTAGTTGAGCAAATGTCTTTGTGGGATGTTGGAATATTTTCTGGGTCTATGCCCAGGAGTCTGGATCTTGAGGTAGAACTGTTCCCAGTTTTTGAGAAACCACCAGATTTATTTCCAAAGTGATGTACAAGTTTGCACTCCCACCAGCAATGGAGGAGTATCACTATTACTTTTGAATCTTTTTCTTTTTGACACAGTGTTTCACCAATTTGCAGGGAATAGACTTGAAATAGTGCCAACATTGTAATGTTTGTTCAGAAATTATTAAAGTCCTAAACTTATATTAAATATCAAAGCAAGTAAACCTCACTGAAAAATATGGTTATACTTTATATATCACATTATTCCTCTATTCATGACTACTTCTTGCCAGGGTTCTTTATGATAGATATTATCTTTGACTGTTAAGATTATTTTATAATCTTATTCTTAGACTATATTGTGACATGGATTTAGAGCTCAGCAAATTTGGAAAGATGTTTATTATCACACAGACTGTTGAAAACCAACATTAAAGCTGAGTAACTGAATACTTCCTCTCCTTTTCAGTACCCTCCAACTTCACTAAAATCCTATCACAATGTTGTGCTCAGCTTGGCAATACTGGCAAAAAAATGCATTACAATCCTGCATAAAGAATGAATTTTGCTGCAGAGGAAGAATGAGGAAATCATATCAACCAATGCTCCTCTGGGCTTGCAATTTCCTCAAGCTGAAAAACATTTGCAATGTTAGCCTGCCTTTTTTGTGGTAGATGGGGACAGACCTAGAGATGATTTGTTGCTTCACTACCAGGTTTAGGAATTGGTTGTTTAAATAATGAATTTACAATGATATAGATTTTCAAGATGCAACTCTTTATATTAAGGTTGCTTTCTTTAAATATACTTTTACATGCCTGTCCTACAAAGAGTTTTGCTTTTATAAATAATGAAATAAAGGGCTCTGCATTAATTCTTGCAAAAGCCATTGCCTTTTATTTACCAAAGGAAATATTTGCATTTTATTTTTCTGCTGGTTTGAAGGATCCTTTTTTTTTTTTTTTTTTTTTTTGGTTTTTTCGAGACAGGGTTTCTCTGTGTAGTCCGGGCTGTCCTGGAACTCGCTTGGTAGACCAGGCTGGCCTCGAACTCAGAAATCCGCCTGCCTCTGCCTCCCAAGTGCTGGGATTAAAGGCGTGCGCCACCACCGCCCGGCAAAGGATCCTTTTTTTAAAAATTAATTTAGATATTCCTTAAATAACATATGGATGTCTGACACATACTTTGCTTTTAGTTCTAGCATTCAGTATTTTTTTCTACCAATATATTTCTAACAGAGAAATGAGATACAAAACTTTACAAAAAATATTTGTTACCACATAACTAGCATACAATTTCATCTTAAAGTATCAGGTCAGTTTTACATACACACACATACACACACACACACACACACACTCAAAATATGTGTGTGTGTGTGTGTGTGTGTGTGTGTGTGTGTGTTTGTTTGTGTGGTGTGAGTAGTCTCATTTACTTTAATCATCTGTTTTTTTTTTTTTTTTAATTACTCAGTACTCTTGTGAAAACTGCCCATAAATGATGTATCTGAGGACGTAATAGGTTATTGGGAATTTGTTTTACAGCCAAGAAACAAGTGAAGGAACGGTGGATGGAAAATTATTAAATGCTGAGAGTGACTTTATCTCTTGAAAACAGAGAGGAGTATGAAATATATTCAGGTGTAGAGGCTGGTGGGTGGTTACTTGTTCACTGAAAGATTACTTTGATAAATATGATTTTATATGAAATGTGCAATATCATGAAAAAAGTTAATAATCCTGAATGAAATTTGATTAAGGAAATAAAGTATGTCATAGTCAGGATGTATAATTTTGTTGGGGTTTTTTTTGGGAGGGGGTGTCTTTTTTTTTCTTCTTTCTATACTTTCTTTTTTTCTTTTTTTTTGGTTTTTTGAGACAGGGTTTCTCTGTGTAGCCCGGGCTGTCCTGGAACTCACTCTGTAGACCAGGCTGGCCTCGAACTCAGAAATCTGCCTGCCTCTACCTCCCAAGTGCTGGAATTAAAGGCGTGCGCCACCACTGCCCGGCCCATTTCTATACTTTCAAGGATCAAACTCCAGAGCCTTGAACAAGCTTGGCAAATTATCTACTAGTGTACAATACTCTTTGTCCAAAAATTTAAGGTTCTAACTTTTTTTAAGTAATAGCTTCACTTTCCGCTTATATCTTATCTTTCCAATAATGAGTGATAATATTTTTTCAGGACTTCTAAAACCAAAGGTAAGTTTTATCTGATTTGATATGTTTATCTCCGATTTTCAATATCAGCATAATGAAAATTGAAATTAGAGGTCAAAATTACTTGAACATCCTCTGTCATTGTAATTTAAGAAACTGGTGCTCTACAAATGGGAAAGTATTGTTATGTTTCAATTAGTGGACAGACTTGAAAGACAGGTGGATTATGATGCCTGGAAAGAGAAATTGAGCTGATAGCTCCATATCAATATTTATTTACCATAACTTAAGTTTATATTGTCAGTAAATGATAACACAGCTTATGTATGAGGAGAGAGATTTTGATTTCCTCACAATATTGTGAGAAAATTGTCAGTATTTCATTTTGACATTTCTGTCTGTATACGAAGTTTTTCTTTATACTGTCAATAATTTCCATCTAGAGCTAAGTAAGACTTGTATGGTATGGTCTATATAACCACTTTTTATACATTTGTGTTACCAGATGATGAAATTACTTCTCTGATCTAAGTAGAAATATTACATATCTCTGACCTGTTACATTCAACCTTCCACTTGTGGACACAGATGTTTTGTTTCCAGTATACTCTGAAGGTGATAGATTCTTTTAAAGTGTTTATCTTGATCAAAAACAGACCACACTGAGATGGAAGGTTAATACTAGTAATTAAGATTGGTATTTTAAAAACTTGTCTTGTGCCCTGAGTGATGACTCCGTATTTAAGAGCACTGAGCACTTTTTCCAAATACCTATGTTCAGTTTCCAGAACTCACATGACTGTTTACAAAAATCTGTGACTCCAGTCCCAGGGAATCTGAAGAATTCTTCTGACAGCCTCAGGCTTTCTGCACATGTAGGGATGATATTTAGAAAATGGTACCCAGTCAGGCTAGTTCCCAAGCAGCTGCCATGTTCCCGCTGCTCCTTGGCTCTGACTGGGGCTCCAGCTAGCTAGATGTGCAGGCCCTGGCACTCACAAGACACCAGTGTGGGGGATGGCTCTGTCAACCCACCACGCTGCATCCACAAAGCTCGGCTGAACTCCAGACAGTATCTGCCATCCTCGCAGTACCCGGTAGAAATGAGGCTCTTAAAGCTTAATAATTATCTAAAGGATTTATATATTTAGAAATGCTCAATCAACAAGATACCCACACAATTAGAGTTGTTACCCAATATCTAACTTTTTGATAGAAGTTGCTACCCAGGACAGCTTTCGACCCATCTGAGGCCCTCCATGGCTGATAGCCTCCTTCTTCTCCTCATCTTCCTCTTTTTCTCCCCTCCCCTTCCTCTCTTCTTTTCCTAGCTCCACCTCCGTTCCTACTGACTAATCACTGGCTCTAGTGTGAATACAATGTATCAAAATAAATATCCTGCTACATACACAAGTGCTGCACATACATACATATAGACAAATAATACATAAACTTAAAAAGATAACTAAAATCTAAAACAAAGAATTTGTCTATGTAATTTGCCTGTTATTAAATGAAATTAGGTCTACTTGGAAGAAAATCTCTTAAAAATCTTAATGACAAACTTTAAATTTATTACTAATCAATAAAATCTGACATTGTAGAAAGTCACAAATATGTCATTGTATATGTTTATTGTCATATCTTCAGAATAAAAAGGAATTCCTGATTATACATGCTGTCCCATTCCTCTGCCTGTGGTTTTGGTCTTCCAAATTTGCCTGAGGAAGTTGATCCAGGTCTAGCACTGACAATAGTAATGAAGGTACAGGGGAGGGGAAGGAGAAGTGGCCATGAGTTAAGAGTCAATATAGCATGGCCCTGAGGGCTGCCTAATTAGAGCTAAGAGCAACTCCAGATGAAACATATTATGAATTCATGGTTATCAATAGGAAATCAGATTCTAATATCATAGGGGCTAAGTATCTGCCCAGTTCTTGTTCTGATTAAGACTTATTGTTAATATAAAGGCTGTGAGTGTGTTTTTTATCTAGGAACTCAATTACCAAAAGTGGGGTAGAAGAAACCCTGGGCTGGGATTTAAATATTTCTACAACAAAGAACCTTCTCCACTTCATTTTCAAACAAGTACTGAGGTGGCAGCAGCTCTATATCCTGACTTTATAATGTCTCTGAAACTTACCCCACATTTATTACTTAAACTTTGCCACTTCCATTATACTCAATGTTTTGTACTTACTATTATTTTTCAGAGGAAAATATGACCCAAATTTGCAATTACACAATTCACCATTTTTTTTAGTTCATTATAAAAGCCCATTTCATAAGTACTTCAAACATTTTGGGCCATTGTCTTCACTAGCTAGAGCAGGAAAATAGTGGCAACTTAAATATAGATTCAGTATTCTGAGATGGCTGAAGGCATCTTATTAAAGAGTTATTTACCAATGTAAGCTTTGAAGAGGCAAGTGAATCCTAAATCTTTCAAATCTATCCTCAGTGTCAACTGATGGTAAATTATGTAGTCTCAAACTAATTCCTATTGCTATGTATTTGTTAAGTAATCTTATTTTACCTCAAATTTACAATTTGGGGTAAAAATGCTAGAACAATATTTAAGAATCTTGGTGAAAAGACAGAAACTCATACACGAATCACTAAACAGGGCTACCCTTGTGGGAAAGGGGGCTGCAGTGGAGGAGTCCTGGAGGCTTCCAGGCAGCGGGCCCCATATACAGGAGAAAGGTCTGGAGTTCCAAAGGCTGGAAGCTTTGGCAACGGCAGGCCCCAATGATACAAGAAAGTCCTTGGTTCCAAAAGGGTTTTATTTTCATGGCGGGTGGTGGATGGATCTGGATGTACCCTGCCCCCCCAAACTCAGGGCAGACCTGAGTTAAATAGGGAGGGAGAAGTGGGAAGGGTCTGGGGAGGAATGCTTAATTGGCTCCGCCCTTTAACCTTCATTAGTATGTAAATCTCTAGGGCCTGAGGCCTATAGTCACACCCTCTACCTGTGCACTTTGGGAGGGGCCGTAATGGCCTACATGACTGAGCAATGTAGGTCCATGGAGATTAGACTGCTTGTCAGGACCCCGGGTTCTGGGGACGTGGCTGAACTCCTGCCGTTTCTCCCTTGGAGTCTTGGGGTTCCAGGCCCATGTCCAGCAAAGAATCAAGATACCCTTACACAGTCCCACATACCCTGATTATTTGGCCTATCAATTTCAATAAATTCTTATACTTTGAGTCACGTTAACTATCTTATCACCTTAAAAGAAGCCTAAGATAATGGTGACAGTAAAGAAAGAGAAGATAAACAAAATTGTAAAGGAAACTCTCCCTTATGAGTATGTTTGCTCTCACTGAAAGGCTACATTACCTACATTAGATTTCTGCCCCTGTCTTCTCATAGACATGCTTATATTGCTGCATATAATTATGTATATTTCTATTAGTGCTGTAATTTTGCTTCATTAAAATAGAGTTTATTTCATATATGTATGTGTGTCATGATATTTATATCTGACCATAATTATTGTAATATCCACACAACTGTAAAAAATAATTTAGAACTCCATCCTTTCAAACAGAACAGGGATATTAAAATGCAAATCTGTGGCAATGGATACTGGAGAGTATTTATCAAACACAGGTAGGGGATACTCATTTTGTATTAGAGAAAGGAGAACAAGCTATCTACTGTTGAAGAAATGAACAAAGACAGAATATTTCACCCAAACAATTTTTTTCTAAATTATTTTTTGATTTATGTATTTTATTTTATGTATGTAGTTGCCTTGGCTACACATATGTTTATGTGCTACATGCAGGTCTAGTGCCCATTGAGTTCAGAAGATGGTGTTTAATCCCTGTAATGAGAATTACAAGCTGTTATAAACCATCATATGGGTACTGGGACCCAAATCCACACTCTTTGCAATAAGAACAAATGCTCTTTATCACTGAAATATGGATCTTTTATAGTATCCTGGTCAGTCATCAAGAAAAAGATCATCATATAATTGTGGACATGACATCAACTTGATACACAAGAAAAAATATATATACACAAGAAAAAATCTTTTGTGTATATATATTTGCATTTTTACTTTAATGTGAATAGACCTAAGTTGTTCTGCTTTGAGAGTTTTTTTCTGTGTTTTTGAAGGATTCTTGAATTATCAATCATAGTGTTGCTGGTTTGTATCATTCCAATTTGATGATATTTTTCTCACAAAAATCATCATAATCTTTATCATCATCATCATCATTATCAGCTAGTTTACATGTTTTTGTTGAACCTTCTACTATGTGACTTCTGAGTATTAAACTCAGATCTCAGATGCAAGTTTTTAGAAGCAAACACCTGTACTTCCTATGCCATCTTTCTAGTACTATTTGAGACATTTTACATCACTTCTTGTGATATTCTCTCTCTCTCTCCTCTCTCTCTCTCTCTCTCTCTCTCTGTGTGTGTGTGTGTGTGTGTGTGTGTGTGTGTGTTTGTGTGTGTGTGTAAAACAATAACAATTAACTATAGAAGTGATTGGAGGGGGAATAAAGGGTGTTGGAGGAGTAGGAAGCATGGAATCATATCAACATAGTAGATTTATATGAAATAATCAGAATAAGGAAACATTTATGTAAAACTGAGTTTGGAAAGAGAAAACATCTGTTCAGATTTTTATGAATGTAACCTCGTTTTTAGATAAAGAAAGATATGTAAGACTGTCTTTAGAATTTTACATTTCCTGTTAGTGTTGGAATGTAAACAGAAAACCTCTCTCTTGTCTCAGGAGACCCTGTGTTCCTCACTTTACAATGGGATGAAAAAACATCACTTACTGTTTCTTTTTACTAAGGCAAAATGGCCATATTCTATCCATCTCAGTTTTGTCTTGAATGTATGACTCTTTCCAAGGGTCTCTCTGAAAGTAAATTAAAAAAAAACCTTTTCCATGTGTTCCTTTATCATCAGTTTCACTTTTCTTCCTTTTACTCTCCTCTGATCAATGTTTTATTTATTATATGGAGAGAAGTGTAGGCAGAGGACAGGAGAAATATTGAATATATCTATGACAGTTTGGGTGTGAGGCTTCTAAACAGTGTGCCTGTTTTTCATTAGCAAAGACAAGCACAGGATTCAGTCTTTAGTACACATCCAGGAGGCATGTAGACTTACATGAATGCTTGCACAATTAACAAATATCAGAAACTTGCCCCCACTTCCTTGTATGTACAATTACAATTGACAAGAAGAGGTTCACCTACTTTGTTCTGAGAGTTCATTTAGCTGTCACTGTTTCCATGGTGACTAGAAGACCTGAGTGATTAAGCTGGAGGAATTGGAGAGAATAAAGGGAAGAATCAGGATTGATCTGCACACTATGAGTTCCCTTTTCAATACATATTCTTAAATGGAAGATTTATTAAAACTCTTTCTCTCTACTACATTACTCATTTCTGGATTTTTCTGGATGTTTATCACCAACTTAGAAGAAATGATATAATTATGTTATAACTTTTTTAAATACTAAACTTTAAGATCAAAAGAAAATGTAAAATAAAGCCATGTTGCCCATTCAGAACATCATGAAAGTACATATATCTTATGAAGTAAAAAGAGGAACTTGTTAGAAATAAGTATTTCCATGGCAGAAAGTATGGAGATTAGAAAGTATAACAGGTTGTGTGTGACTAAAGTACATCATGTTCATGTATGAATCTGTCAAAGAATAAAAAATAAAAAAAAACAGTGTCTCAGCAGATGTTCATGATTGATGTTCAAGCCTGGAAATTTGAGTTTGAACTCTAGAATACATATACCTGCACATGTAGTGAACTGGCTCCCCAGATTTTTCCTCTGACCTTATATGGGGGCATGGTATGCATACACACACACACACACAAAGAGAGAAAGAGAAAAAGAGAGAGAGAGAGAGAGAGAGAGAGAGAGAGAGAGAGAGAGAGAGAGAGAATTCTGTGTATACACTTCATTGGAGTCTGTATGTACTATTCACCAGAAGCCACATCACTGAAGAAAGATGACTTTAGTCATTCACTGTCTAGTGTTAGAATACTTTTAACACTACCAGCCTGTCTTCCACAATGAACCCTGAACCTTGGGAGGGAGAGTATAATATAGGCATTTTATTTAATGACTAGAATTGAGCAATCTCTTATTCTCTGCATCTTGAACAGCTATTATCTCTATGTTAAGCACAATGTGCTAGCAAAAAAACTTCTCTCAAGAGAGTTGAAAAATATACTAAGTTATGGGTATAGAGATAAGTCATTAGGAGTTAGATCAATACTATGTTCATTTAGCAGAATAATAACATTTGACTTTCCCTTAGGGCCTATGGTTTGTTTGACTACAGGTTTCTGGTCCAAATAATAAGACAATTTATAAGTTTCAATTTGGGGAACAGACCTTAATTCCAACCAGAATGTAGGTTGGTTATTCTCCTTTCATCCATACCCCTATTGCATCAGTAGGCAGTGTTTCCAGGCCTGTTAAATGTTACAACTTGCTAGATTCACAGCTATGTAAATTGCACTGGAAATTTTTTAAGAAGACACAAAATTAGATGGTAATGAAGGGTTGCATATGGGAGAAAAATGTGAATATGATCAAACAACACTATGAAATTCACAGAGAACAAATAAAATGAATGTATGTATGAAGGTTTGCTGATGCCATATTTTTATTATATCCATAAGGACAATGTTTCAGAGAGAGAAAGAGAGAGAGAGAGAGAGAGAGAGAGAGAGAGAGAGAGAGAGAGAGATTGTTAGATAGACAGACAGACAGACAGATCAATCAATCGATTGATCAATAGATAGATAGATAGTTAATAGATTTTTGTTGAAATGGATTATATAGATATTTGTCAGTCAACTACTGTAGATTAATATCTCAAAGAGCCACTCCACATTTGTTCTTTATTCTTTATCCATTTTTCCTGTCTCACATTGAGTGGCAGTTGTATGCATGTGACTTTTTAGTTGGCATTCCTTCATTACTCGAGTTATATCCATGTTTAGACTGATTATCTCACTAATTAGGATATGTTCAAAGCCACTGTGTTGACATTTAACCTATAGTAAGCATCCAAAACATCTGATCCCATGACCATATTTTTTAATGAAGAAAAAAATAACATAGACTGAGTGGTTAATTTTTTCATAACATGTCTGATAATCTGAAAGTCCTAAAATTATCTCAAGGAGCATATTTTCTAATGAAGAAATATTGGAGGCTTCTAGGTTGTCACATGTAATTAATTTTCCACATGTTAGTCACAGCATAAGTTCTAGTATCTAGGATGTGAGCTTTGATTACAGCAAACCTTTCTATCCATTTTAATGTAAGTAACATAGTGAGGCTTTTTCTCTCCTTAATTAAGACAGAGATTAAGAGTTGAGCGTCCACCCTGTCAGGCAGTGGTGGCACATGCTTTTAATCCCAGCATATAAGAGTCAGACAGACCTCTGAGTTCAAGAACAGTAACATCTGCGGAGTAACATCCAGGGCAGCCAGGGTTACAAAAGAAATCCTGTTTCAAGGGAAAAGAAAACACAGAAAAAACCAAAATATTGAGCCTCTAGCCAGATGTAGTAGTACATGTCTTTAATCTCAGCATTGGGGGGGTATAAGAAAAATAAATGTGATTAATATCTCTCTCTTTCAAGAAAAATGTGTTCTGAAAAGATAGAAAATTCTATTACTGTACTACACAGTCTGTTATATACATACTAAGATGGAGAATATGGTACAGAGGTCCATTATAGCTATAAGAATATAAGATCTATCAACTTACTCTTCAATCTCTATCCAAAAAAGGAGGCTGTGTTTGGCATATGTCTGTTTTTTATATCTAGATGATTGTTAGACCACTCAATTTTATTAGCAGTACTAAAAAGGAAAGATGAAAATACCAAGAGAAAAAGTATTATCATTTTATGCATATTTTTTAATTATTGAGCAAACTTAACCATCTTCATTGACTGAATATATTCTGGCCAGTACAATTGTTTTATACCATCAGCTACTATACTATATACAGATGCAAAGGATTATTGTTGATTACTGGGCTGTGTATCTGAAAAAAGATTTGGTTTCTGCATGCTCTAGCCATTACTTGGTGCTTCTTAAATATAATGTGGGTAGAAATAAAAGGAAATATTGGCCAATTGGTAAAGTCAGAGCAGATACCTGCAAACCCTGCCCCAATAAAGTCTGTGGCTTTTTCAGTAATTTACTTGCATATCATTTTTATTACTTTCATATCAAAACCATAAAAATGATTAACACTCATATATTTTTTTAACTTTAACATGTTAACAAATCTAAGAAACATAACTGGATTTGTTCCCAAAATCACATCATCTACATCATACACCTCTGTACATCTGCCACTTGTGTCATTTCCAACTTCCAGGCTTAGACTGGATGGCATATCCTGTGCAGAAACCCATTTGCATTAGTCTGCCATACCCAACACTACTTGCTCTATAACTATGATTTTTATTCTCTGTACCTTTGCCAATTTTGAATCTCTATGTTAGTTGCTATATATTTAAGAAAGGAAGCATCTATAAGGATGTTTGAAAGGTATACAAATCTGTCTTACAATAAGACATGAGAATTTGGTTTAATACTGCATTGACTAGTCAAATAGCATTTTGACACAGGATAGAGTCACCAGAGAAAAGGGATGCTCAACTGAGAAAATGCCCCTATAAGTTTAGGGTATAGGAAAGATTATAAGGCATTTTTAAAGTAGTGATTGATTGGGGATGGTCCAACCCAATTGTGAGTGGGGTAACCCTGGGCATGGAATCCCTGGGTTCTACAAGAAAGCAAGCTGAGCAAGCCAGAAAACAGTAGCCCTCCATTGCTACCCATCAGTTCCTACCGCCAGTTCCCCACCCTATTTGAGTTTCTGACCTGACAATTTCCTTTGATTATGTTCAGTGATGTGGAAGTGAAAGCCAAATAAGCACTTTGTTCCCCCAGCTGCTTTTGATCATGGTGTTTGATAACACCAATACTCCCTCAAACTGAAACAAATACTATTGTCTCTTTATCAGATTATCATAGTGGGTTCTTGGTCCTGATAATGGTATTAAATATAGGTTTCATCTTGTGAAGGGGATCCTAAGTTAGAAAGTAGCATGTTACTTCCATCAAGTCCAGTCCAGTATTTCAACACAGGGCAATGGAAAAGACTTTTGCAGGTCTATGGAACTTTACTACTCAACAATCCCAAAAATATTAAACCATTCCTGGCACATGACTTTTTTTATTTTCAGTCCTGTGAGATCTAATAGGAGCATAATTGTCCCATAATATGGCAACATCATTAAACTCTTAATATCTGTGTAAGTATAATCTGAAAGATTAGTCTCTCATGACTTTTTTCAAAGTTATTTAGTATTAATTTTTTCTTCCCAATATTGCCTTCTTTAACCTCCTTTTCCTCCCTTTACCACATAAAATCCTTTCTGATTCATGATTCCTCTTTTATACTGGTTATCACTGTTTTATTTCTTCTCTAGATTGAAAGTTGTTTATAGTACAGACTTTTGAGACCTTACCATTATTAAGCTTTTCTCTGATTATGTTGAATGTAGCTCTATAATGTTTTCTTAAGAAAACCGTATTTTATATAATTCAAATATTTTATCATTTATTTGGGTACAGAAATCATCTGTGCAGCAACATATTTATGTGCCTTGCCTGTAAATTATTAGTTTGTTTGTTTTTTTATTTGAAATCTTTTTCAATATCTTGAATGGTCATTTTTATTCTCCTTTAAGTATACAGAATTAATTTTAAACACTGGCTGTTTATAAACAAATATACACATTAGATATATAATTTTAATCCTGTAAATTAATTTTTACATTAATTGTAATTACAGAAGCAAGAGATGAAGAGATTTATTCACCATCTGTGATACCATGCCCGTAATTGGTCTTAAATGATCATGTGGACTTCCCATAATTCACTATCAAATAGCAATAAGTTTTAGTTTCTCAATTTAATATGTATTATTTTAAAGTACTCTCGTGAAAAATTTAAATCCTGGTAGAGTTGGAAATCAGAATATGTGAATATGCATTGTAAGAAGGTTCATCTTGGCATAATGTATTGACTGTGTGAAGAATATATAGCCTCAGGAGATATTATTACATGTACATATTCTCAAAGTTCCTTTGAGGAGTTAACTACTGAGATTCAAATGCTTCCTTTCAAGAACATCCAAAGATAATCATATTGGCAGAGAATTAGAGATCACAGAAATCAGGCTGTTTATATGAAGAGAGAGATTAAGCTTATCATGTCCAGGAATTACTTATGGCAAGGACCAGGATTGGAGATTCAGTGAATGAAAAATTATTAACCAATATGAAATTTGAGCTAGAAACTTTCAGTGTGGTCCCAAATCGCCTGTGAAATGGTAGAGGATGAACAAGCTAATCTTATACCCATTATGTAAGAGTTTTGTCAGATCAAGTTGCCAGATCCTTACAGAAACTATAATTTAT
Organism: Mastomys natalensis; assembly: GCA_021653895.1. Taxonomy (NCBI): domain Eukaryota; kingdom Metazoa; phylum Chordata; class Mammalia; order Rodentia; family Muridae; genus Mastomys; species Mastomys natalensis. The sequence goes on from JAJTUV010001665.1 coordinate 185,594, forward strand.
AAGTCTAGAGGCGATATGAGAGATAGTTCATTTTGTTAAAGCATTTACCTAACATGATCAGATTTGGGTTTTACCATCACCACAAATACAGGTGAGACTATACACACAAGTCACTACAGCACTGAGGAGGTCGGGGTAGAAGAATATGAAGCTCATTTTTCCAGACAGGCTGAGTCCATTTCAAAGGAAAGGTAATATATTCTTTGTACCATTGTATGCTGGAAATATGTAGCTTGCTTTTGATTTTACAGGGGTTACATTTAAAGTATTGACTTGAGTCTTTGAAGAGACTTTGGACTTTTAAGCAGTATTAGTTCTTTGAAACATTAGGAGGACTCTTGCTTGCTTGTTTGTTTGTTTGTTTGTTTGTTTGTTTTTCAAAACAGACTTTCTTTATGTAGTTCCGGTTGTCCTGGGACATGTGCTATAGACCAGGCTGGCCTCAAACTCAGAGGTCTGCCTACTTCTGTCTCTTAAGTATTGCGATTAAATTTGTGCACCACCACTCCCTAATTTACAAAAAAGTTTGAAGTTGAGTTAAACATATTTGCATTACAATGTGGTTGTGAGACTATGAGAGCCAAGGAGTGGAACCTGGTGGTTTGAGTGAGATGCTGCCTATTAATCACAGGTATTCAAATATTTGACCCTGATTCGATGGCTATTTGGGGAAGAATTGGGAATGTGTATCTGAGTTTCCACAAAACTCACGTTATTTTAAGTTAACTCTCTCCAATTCCTGTCTATGGTTTGAAATGAAAGTTATAAGCAGTAGCATAAGTCACCTGCTTCCAGCTACATCTTCTCCTCCACAGATTCTATCTGGAATCACATGCTTCTACCTAATAAATGCTTTTTCTATAAGTTGCTTTGGTCACTGTGTTTTATCACAGCAATAGAAATGTAACAAATAAATAATAGAAAGAGAGACCTTAAGAGGAAGAAAGGAAAAGAAAGAGAGAGGAGAGGAGAGGAGAGGAGAGGAGAGGAGAGGAGAGGAGAGAGAGGAGGAGAGGAGAGGAGAGGAAGAGACATGATTGGTCCTAAGAAAAGTCAATTCTCTATATTTACCATGTAGATTTAGGTAGTTAGACTTGGAAGCACCTTAACCTTTCAGCAATCTCCCTGGTCTCAAATACAAAGATTTATGTACTGTTTTCTTTCCACTGTATATATGCTTTACGTTCAGGGAACACTTATAAACTACTGTTTTAAACAGATAGCTATTTTTTCAGTGATTCTTAACCACAGAATATGTTAATAGTTAAAGAGAAAATTATGAATGTGTTCTATCACAAGAATTTTCTCCACAGGTTTTTCTTCCTGTTCACAGAAATTGACAAAAAATTCTCTTATATGAAGAGATATGACACACATTTCATCATTATACTGGCTAATTTGATGTAAACTTAACACAGATTAAAATCATCTGAGAATAAGAAATACAAATTGGGCAAATTCCTCATAAGACTTGGCTGTGGGCAAGGCTGTAGAACATTTTCTTAGTGATTGATGTGAAAAGGTTCAGCCAATCTGGGATGTTGATTTCCCTGGGATGGTGGTCCTGGATTTTACAAGAAAGCAGGCTGAGAAAGCCATGAGGAGTAAACATGTAAAGGGAACTGTGATACACTCAGCTTCTGCCTCCAGATTCCTGCCCTGCTGGAGTTTCTGATGAAGCCCTGACGTGGAATTGTAAGCAAAGTCAACCCTTTTCTCCCTATCTTGCTTTTGGTCTTGTTTACCACAGAAATAGAAACCCTGACTAAGGCATGCAGTTTTCATCATTAACCTCTGTCTACAGGAGCACTATTAAATCTACTACCTCCACTAGCCTGTTTTGTGGAGCTATTGATTTTTTCCTCTTAATAAGATACATTGTCAGTGTTCAACTACTTGTACTTCATTTATAATTTAATTCTGGGATTGGTGTGTTGGCTCAATAGTTATCCTAATTTTTGCCAATTTTGAAGAATTCAAATCAATTCCCAGAAGAGACCAGTAGTTTAGTTCTACAAGTTCTCCTCTGCCACACACATGCACGTTATCACATGCAAACACCATGCACACAATGAAACAACACATCAATATAAATTTACAATTTCTTTCCTACTCTCCTTCAAGAATCCCTAAAAGGAGAAACTAGTTGTTCCTTTTTGCATGATCCTGCATACAAAGTATAACCAGTTATGAAACATGTCTGTGTCTTCCATAGCCATATGATTAAGAGTAACTTAGGAAGACCCAGGTATTGCTAACTCAAAGGACATATAGGAGTAATGATCCCCTTTGCAACTTTTCTTTAACTTTTTTTTGTGTCTTCCAGGCCTATCTCAGCACAATTTCTGATATGTAACATGACTATTCAACAATATAGTACTGCTGTGCATACCTGTCAAGTGTTTGTGGTTTCAATATCATTCAGCTCAAAATGAACTGTTAACGTCACATAGAAACTTGACCCAGCCGGGCGGTGGTGGCGCATGCCTTTAATTCCAGCACTTGGGAGGCAGAGGCAGGTGGATTTCTGAGTTCGAGGCCAGCCTGGTCTACAGAGTGAGTTCCAGGACAGCCTGGGCTACACAGAGAAACCCTGTCTCAAAAAAACAAAAAGAAAAAAAAGAAACTTGACCCAAAGCTAAGCATTTAATCTATACATTTTACTTGATTTTATTCATGTTTGTGTTCATGTGATCATGTCTAGAGTGCTCACAGTGGCCATAAAGAAGTTTTGGGTCCCCAGAACAGAAGATATAAGTGTTCATGAACCTCTTGGTATGAGATGTATATACTTGGGTCTGAATTCTAATTATTTGATGAAGCAGTTAGTGCACTTAACTTCTAATCTCTCTCTCTCTCTCTCTCCCTCCTTCCCTCCTCTCTCTCTCTCTCTCTCCTCTCTCTCTCTCTCTCTCCTCTCTCCTCTCTCTCCTCTCTCTCTCTCTCTCCCTCCTTCTCTCTCCCTCTCCTACTCCCTCTCTCCCTCTTCCTCCCCTTGTTTCTCCCTCTCTCTGCCTCTTTCTCCCCAGCCCTATCCATACCACCTAGTTTTTGAGACAGATTCTTTCAGTGAACTCAAAACTTGCTGAATTGGCTAGACTAGCCAGTAAATTCCAAAGAACCTGTTGCCTCTCATTTTCATTTCTAGAATTACAGGTGAATGTTGTCTCCAGCTATTTTTCATGGGTTCTAGGAATCAAATTCAAGATCTGCATGCTTGTCCAGGAAGAACTTTAATAAATGACCTATCTCCCAGATCCTATATTCTTTATTAATAGAAATAGACAGTAATGCTTATAAAACAAATGATAGAAAACAAACACATTCATAAAATTCAATATTCATTCAGAAAATACATCAATATTTATTCCTTTAGAAATGCTGTTTGAATTTCACTATTATTATTGCTGCATGTTTGCTTTTCTCTTATATTTTGGAGATTATTATTATATCATTTCTCTCTCGTCTTTTCTTCCTCCCAAACTTCCCATATCACCCTCCTTATTTTCTTTCTCATTTATGTCTTCTTTTTTCATTAATGGTTGTTAAAATACTATTTGGTATATTTATTTACTTTCTCCAGAAAAAAAGAAAAAAAGCAGAACTATCAGATGTGAATGTGATCAGTCTTTCTGTGGAGATCAGGGTTATGCCTGCCCATATGGTACTCCATATTTAATAAAATCATGTTCTTTAAACTGTCCCTTTCCCTAAATGAGTACATTTTATAAAACAGTACAGTGTTCTATTTGGTATAAATGCTGAGGCAGAATGTAGCTACATCCTGTTTTTCCATGTAAATGCCCACTATCTGTACAGCCTGAACCACAAGGCATATATACTTATTCATATACACAAAAAATGATCACCACCAGATTACTCAAGGTAAATCAAGAGCGCCTGGAAGGCATATTACAAAGATCTGAAAACTCAGGTCTGTGACCACCAAAACACTACCCCTCACTGCCCCCCACCCTTTACATCTGTGACTCTAATCCCGGTTTGTGATATGGCAAGCATACTCACCAGTCACAAGGTCACTCACCACAAACCATCTCCATGAGATTTGCCACAACTAAGGATTTTTACCTTATTATTAGCTTTCTGTTGTTTTGATAACACATTGACAGAGAACAACTCGAGGAGGAAAGGGCTTATTGGGTTTGTACTTTCTCATTATAGTTCATCTTTGAGACACTCAAGGCTGGAACATGAAAGTAGGACCTAGTGCAGAGAAACTCTGCTTTTTGACTTGCTCATCATAGCTACTCAACCTTCTTTCTAATAGAACTCAGGTAGAAATGCCTAGGGATGGCAAAAATAGTGGCCTGATTCCTCCCACATCAATCATTAATCAAGAAAATACTACCACAGACTTGTTTATAGGTCAATCTTATGAGTCATTTCCTCAATTGAGGTTCCCTCTGCACAGATGAGCATAGTTTGAGTTAAATTGAACAAACCAGCCCACTTCTGTTTCCTGCATTCCAAACTTCACAGTTTCTATTGACACACAGCCCTCTTAAAAATGACTGACTGCCCAAATTTGTATTTCATACCTTTTCACCTCGGAGAAACTTTATGTCTTCATTGACATCAATACAGCTTCTTATCAGTCCCCTATGTGAGGCTTTTGCTTACATCATCTATAGCAGATTCTCTGCCTTCATTGAAGCCTTTTTGAACCCTGTAGTCTTTTTAACACCTTCATATACAATTTGTAATCTTTCTTCCTCTCTACCACCCTCCCTTTCTCTCTTCCTCACTCCTCCCTTCCTCTTCTCTTCTCTTCTCTCTTGCTCTCTCCCTACACACACACACACACACACACACACACACACACACACACACACAACAATACTACTACTACTTTGTGCAGTGTAATATGTAATCTAAGAATTACCATTTATAATCATGATCCACTCATTTGCTAAATCATTCTCTTAAAGCATTAGAGTTTCTCATGCTTAAGATCTAGTGGCTTCTTCAAATCATTGGAAGATGATTAGCGTTTCTCTAATGATCAGCATTAGAGAAAATGCTGGCACCCTATCCTCTGACAAAATGTGTCCATATAAATCTGAGGATCTTACTAGCAATCTCACACTTTTGAAGTGAAGGAATGATGTATCTAAATTCCTGTATTTAGAGAATCAGATCATAAATGGGTCTCAGTTACCCTGCCCTGTAATGTCCTGGCTTCTCTGTGCTATCCCCCATCACCCTCGTTCCTTCCTGTAAAGTCAGTACAAATTGTTTTCATGGGTGTATTATTATCCTCTAAGCTGAGTCAATGTCGGTGGTATGAATGGGGAGAAGAAAGAGTGATTGCAAAGCAAATTATAAGAAGAGATGCATGTTGGTCTGGTTTGGGAATAGGACACTGAGAGTTGATGTAATTCTAGTGGAAGATCCTAGTCCACGGCACAATTGGCAGTTCAGAGGACTGATCAGATGAGCAAGGCCACTGATGTATGTTAGGTTGGCTGTTCTAAACTAGTACAGTATATTAAGTGTTCTAAATCTATGTAATGGGTGCTATGTAAGGTAACATGTGCTTGTCTCTGGTGTGGTGGTAGTGTCTCTTGTATATCTGAAATCTGTGAAGAAAAATCTGTGTCATTCCTACCATAGTGTATGGAAGAGGGTGAGGTGTGTCATGCCAATTATAACTGGCATGAACTTACTCATTAGTTGAGTTTGTATTTCATGAGTGTGCTTTATTTCTTATATTTTCTAATGCACCTTGCCATATAAATTAGCAGTTGCAAAAATCAGGCTTTGGTTTTCTTGTTTAGTTAACCCTCATATAATCCTTGAATTTATAAATTCTGGAAATCAGGCTAGCCATGATACAGAAAACTTTAATCTCAGTGTTAGGAAGAAGAAGCAGAGGGAAGTCTGTGAGGCTAGCCTATTCTATGTAACAAGTTCCAGGTCATGCACAGTTGCTATGGGAAATCCTGCCTTAAAAAAACAAGAGTTAAGAATATAGAAAAATTTGCTGCCAAACATCACCTGAAAACAGTTTTGCCAAAGAAAGCCCAACTGCATTTCAATATCACTTCTCTATTGAATTCTGTTGCCCTTTACTAATCACCATACTTTTGGATTTTCAAGATGGAGCATACATCTCAGAAAATTCAAAGCCAATACTCACAAATAAGAGAAAACATACAAAGTTTATTTTTCTGGTTCTCTGTTGCCTACTTCAGAATAATTGTTTTCAGCTTGATTGATTTACCCATGTGTTTCATATTTTCAATTTCTCATGAGTTTCATAACAGTATATTATGTAAATGTATACTAAATGTTTATCATCTATTACTTGAATGATACATATCTAAGCTGTTTCCATTTCCCAGGTACTGTAAATATAAAACCAATGAACATGGATGAGCAGGTATGTCAGTAGTTTCATATAGGTTCTTTTTGGTATATGACCAAGAATGTCATAGCTAGATCCTGTTGTAAACATATTTTAATTAATTTCATAATGTAAACACTAATTTCCATAGTGGCTGCACCAGTTTGCACTCCTACCAGGATTCTTCTTTCCATGTACCTGTGACAGCATTGGTTAGTGTATTTATTTAGCCATTCTCATTGGTATAAGATGAAATCTCTTAAGTATTTTTAATTATCATCTCTGAGAAGTAAAAATGTTGAATGCATTTAAAAATATTTCTCAGCTATTTTTATTTCCTCTTTTTAAAATTTTGTATTTAGTTTAATGGCCTACCTTTGAAAATTCTATAAATTTTGAGATTATAATTTATATTTCTCCATTTTCTCTTCTCCTTCCAAACCCTCCAATTTTCCTACCTCCTTGAACTCATTCAAATCCATGGCCTTTCTCACCATTAATTGTTATTGAATGAATATATGTATATACTTATATACTCAAGACCCTCTTGAAGTAGATTTTTTGTTAATGTTACATTTTAGAAATGATTTGTGTATTCTAAAACTCTCTATTAAATGTATATGTGATAGAGATTTTTTTTTTCTAATCCAGAGGTTGTTCCTTCAATTTAATGATGGTGTCCTTTGCTGTACAAAAACTTTTCAGTTTTATGACGTTACCTTTTTAACTTGTAGATCTTTCCTGTTAAGAAGTCCTTTTCCCTTGTCAAAGAGTTCAAGTACATCTCATACTTTCTACTCTATCAGATTCAGGATACCAAGTATTAAGTTGGAGTTCTCATTTCATTTGCAGTTGAGTTTCTGCTGGGTCAGAGGCAAGGATCTAGTCTCTTCCTTCTATATGTTGCTGTGCAGGTTGATCAGCATCATTTATTGACTTTTTTATTTTTTTATTTTTTACATTTTGTGAACAATAACGTGATTGTATCAGTGTGAGCTCATATGGGAATCCTCAGTTCTATTTCATCGATCCCTTTTTTGTTTACTTAGTCTCAGTCCAAATTTGAGGCTTAGTGCTCTGCTCCCCTGTGATGATGTATAAAGGTCTTGCTATTTTCTCAAACTCAGGTATTCAGAAGCAGCAATATCCTGCTGCACCTGTCGCTTACATCTCAAACTCTCAAACTTGTCTCTTAGTTTTTTGGAATTGGGATCTGAAGGATGGCCTCATTGCTACTCTGAGATAGGCTCCTTTTGCCTCTCTTCAGCTGGTAGCCAAAATAGATTGTCTTCTATAAAGCTGGGCTTTCTTAGCCTACATTCTATAGTATAAGATCTATAACTATTGCAGCAGTCCCTCAGTGATCCTTTTAAAATACATTTCCCAGGAAACCTCTGATGGAAGGTCAGAAAGTCTGCATTTACTGTCTTTAAATCCTGGAGCAACCTGGTCTAGGTATGTTGCCCATTCTAGCTTCCCACTGAGTCTGTCATCTTATAATTAAAGATGGGTTGATTTACATCTGCCAATGGGAACACATCCTTCAGGTCCAAGAAAATGTACATCAGTTTGTTGTTGTTGTTGTTTTTTTTTTTTTTTTTTTTTTTTTTTTTTTTTTTTTGTAAAATAATCAGTTTCATTACAATCAAGGGTCTTAAGTTTCTTCACAAGTAGGAAAATCATATTTCTTGGTGACTGGCAGGGCACAAGGATGCCTCCTCTCCAATTCAGACAATATGGACTAAAATTTCTCCTTTTGTTCCCAGGGACAGTGGGTATTGTTCTATCTGGACGGAGGTAGAAGAACTGGCTAGTTGAACAATTTTAACAGCTTGCTGTTGGTCCAGTCCTCGGGTATTGGTTTCTCCTGACAGAGAGTGAGACACAAAACTTTTCCTGGTTATCTATAAGTCTAACTGAGTCTCATCAGATAATATATTTTATTTTATTCTAAAGGTCTTGTCCTATTCGGTTTTCTGTTGTTAATTACCCTTTGAACTACTTCCAACAACTATGGCCTGCTAATAGTTTTAATTGTTTTAAATTTTATAACATTTTTGTATCATCTAGGGTCAATTGGGTGAAAAGGAAGCCTGTTTTACAGCTGTCTTTCTAAAAAGTACCACTGAGAATTAGGTAAAGTCTCCTTCATCAGGTTTGTACAGAAGGGAAAGTCCCTTTTGTTCAGGCTGTGTTGTCTGGCAGTGATTCTGCTATCCAGCCCAGGGGCAGCTTTGTTTCTTTTTTTTCAGAGAGTGCTGTGTTTTATGGATCATTGATTAAAAGAGTGACAATAATCATAAAAGAGAAAAGGGGTGGAATTTTCTCATTTCCTTCAAACTCAGCCCCCTGGAATTTTCCCTTTCCCTGGGGTTGCTTAGAGCAGGCATGATTGGAACAGAGGGAATGCTGACCTTAGGAAATTATTTTCCCCATCCTGGCTGCAGTCTGCTTAGAGGACAATGGGCCCTGGATGAGACACCTGGCTTCTCTCCTCCTTCACACTGGGACCAACCCTGTGAGCAAGATTCAAGCAACTAAACAAGCAAGTGTTTATGCTCCAGGAGTAGGACAAATGGAGGTTTTTCAGGTTTCTCTGGGTAATGTGGGGCAGGGGGCAAAAAGATTCAGGTCCCTCAACAGGATGGGTCTTAAGCCAGAGGCTTATTACATCAAACAGAGCCACTGGTCAATACAGGGAAAAAGAACTGATGAAAACACAGACACAAAAAAGTAACCAGGAAGTGGTTACCACACATTCATACACCTGAGCAGACAGAAGGATCTAGTGATGTTCATATGGATCCTGCACACTGAACCAGCACCCTTGTCTGACCTCTCCTGTATGTCCAAACAGAAGGTGCCTTAACCAGACCTACTCCTGGAGGTAACAGACCAGATGACTTTCTAATTTAGAATCCTTAGAGGTGTCAGATACCTCTAAGGAATTTGGCAGCATTTGATCAAACAGAGCCCTGTGGACCTGGAAGATCTCAGGCTCCACACCTCCTAGTGCCTTGACAGTCACGCTTTTCCTCCCTCCATGTGGTTTTGAGAACCTTGGTGTCTTGAGGTCTGGTCTCTGAGATTTTAATAGAAACTCCAGAAATGTTGGAGGGTTTTCACCAGAGAAGACTGCTTGGACATGGGCTTAAACTGATAGTAAGTCTTTATTAGACAACCAGTAAAGACATGGGGAATTCAAGATCTTGATGTAGCCCTTAGCCTTCCTCAAGATAAGCTCTTAAGCATAAAAAACATGTTCAGAGTTGACAGAGTTTCAGTTAACAAACAAACTAACCAGTAGTAAAACTACAGAATCTAAAAGGCAAGGTTTTGAGACTTTACCAGAACTATACAGACTTTTATGGATTATGCCTTTGCTTTAGTGTTGGAAGATGCTGTCTACTTGCCGAGTTTTGCAGCATGAATAATACTTTCAACATGGAGTCACTTGTGCTAAGGTCTGGAGCCCTTTTATATGTCCAAAGCTCTCAAACACTGCTGCTTTCTGGACAAGAATGTAGCCCCCTGCTTTAATTACATCTTCACCAACTTTCTATTTTTGTTAGTTTCCTTTATTGCCTAAGTTTGGTTCTCCAGGCCATGCCGGCATTAGACTTAGAGATTCACTAATCTCTGACTTCTGATTTCTGGTATTAAAGCTGTGTGCCACCAAAGCTGAACCTAAAATGTTTTTAAATTCCTTTTCACAAGTTGGAAGTTTAGCTGGGCAAAGTCTTGCCCTGAGGTCACGACTCCTTTTTTTGTTCCATTTTGCCTTAGGCTTTTAAAAAAACTTTTTTCCTGGTTCTTCTTTTCTACTAAAACGAGATATTTTATATTTTTTTCTTGCTCATCTTATTCCTTTTCAAACCAAGCAACACAGACAAAACACTAGGTTGTTCTGAAATGTCCTCTACCATTTGGCATGTTCCAAGCTATTTAGCCATTATACTTCAACTTAACCCCAGGGAGATTTTGGGGGTGGCGGGCAAAGGTGGAAAGCAGCCACTTCACCAGAATATCACAGGAACAGCCTCTAGAGCATGTATTAATATTCTTCTCTGAATTTTCTTGATCCAGGTCCCCGATGTTCAAGTTACACTTAGTAACACTGTCTTCCCAGCTCCTACTAGTATGACCTATTAAGTTGTACTTAAAGCATTCCACTGCTTTTCTCATGCAAAGTATCAAAGTTCACATTCCTCAAAATAAAATAACATGGTCTGGCCTATCACAGAAGTACTCCAGTCTCTGATACTAACCTGTGTCTCAGATGGAGTTTCTATATCTGTGAAGAGACACCATGACCACAGCAACTCTTTTTTTTTTTTTTTTTTTTTGGTTTTTCGAGACAGGGTTTCTCTGTATAGCCTTGGCTGTCCTGGAACTCACTCTGTAGACCAGGCTGGCCTCGAACTCAGAAATCTGGCTGCCTTTGCCTCCCAAGTGCTGGGATTAAAGGTGTGCGCCACCACCTCCCAGCGACCACATCAACTCTTATAAAAGAAAATATTGAATTGAGGCTGGCTTAGAGTGATAGATTTAGTCCATTATCATCATAGTGGAAAGCATGGCAGCATTCAGGTAGATATGGTACTGAAGAGGAGGCTGAGAGTTCCACATCCCGATAGGTAGGCAGCAGGAAGAGAGAGCAACACTGGGCCTGTCTTGGGCATCTGAAATCTCAAAGCCCATAACCAGTAAAAACACATTCCCCAGTAATTCCATATCTACTCCACCAAACCACACCTCCTATAATAGTGCCTATGAGCCTTTGGGGACTATTTTTCATTCAAACCAATATATATAATACATATAGGTATATATTATATATAATATGTATATATATGAATTAAAATATAAAATATGATTATGTTATTTGTGTGTGTATATGTGTATGTGTGTGTGTGTGTGCCTGCTTGTGTACTTGTATACCTACAGAATCCATGTGAAGTCAGAGGACAATTTTCAGAGTTTGTTCTCTCCTTCTATATGTTCTTGAGACTGCATATAAAATGTATTGAGCCATCTTTCTGTGGAGAGAAAAAGAGAGGAAGAAAGAGACCAGAAAGATAGAGACCAAGAGAGATCTTATATTTATATAAAAAATTATCTATATTTGTTCACCACATTGTGATAGTATATTTGCACAACAGATTGTTTTCTTAGCAGGGTTGTTAGCCTTAGATCTTCTTAAATACTCATTTACTTTTTGTGTTGATAAACTTTAATTTCTTCTCAGTAGTGGTGGCTCATATAGGAAGCTGAAAGGTCACCTCTTCAAATATAGGCAGCAAGCAAAGAAAAACTGGAAGTTTTTTTAAAGAACTGGAATTTATTTTAAAAAGTCAACACCCACTCTTTTTGTTGTACTTTTTCTGGGAAGGTTCCACTACTTACATTTTACCAAATAGAACCTGGGAACCAAGTCTTCAAATATGAGAATATGTGGAGAACATTTCTCACTAAACCATCACAGCTGCTCTCCAGTCAGCCTAGCCTGCCAAGCAAGTTCCAGAGTTCTTATATCCTCCAGAGCAGTAACACGACCCTTGCTGTTCCACTGATAAAACAGACAGCACACAGACTGCTGAAAGTCAGAGGGCTGGGAAAATGACTTCTGCCCCAGTTTGTCTTGGTGCAGGAGAGAAAAGTATACAGGACTCCAGGGGAGATAATTGTTTACCCATAAAACAAACTTAATCTCATTTTTTAAAGGTGTGTGTTGTAGGGGGTATTTTGTTTTGTTGTTTTTTTTCTCTTTTTAGAGACAGGGTTTCTCTGTGTAGCCCTGGCCAACCTGGAACTTACTCTGTAGACCAAGCGGTCTAGAACTCAGAGATCCACAACAGCATCTACCTCCTGAGTGCTGGGATTAAAGGTATAAGACACCAATGCCTGGCTAAAAAGAAGTTTGGTGATTGTTCTCTTTGTTTTTGTTTGTTTGTTTTTGACATAGAATTTCTCTGTTTAACAGCCCTGACTTTCCTGGAACTCACTCTATAGATAAAGAGATCCACTATACCTGACTTAAAAATATATATATAAAAAAAATAAACTTTAAAAGGTCTCATTATGAAGCCCTTGCTGACCTGGAACACACTATGTAGACAAGGCTGTACTTTAAGTCATAAAGGTCACCCTCTGGGCACATACTACCACACCAAGCCTAAAAGTTAATCATACTCATCTGTATTATTTAGCATTCATATTTTCTGTAAACTGCTGCCTTGGCTTGAAAATCTTTCAGAAGCTCACTCGTACAGCATTTGGCTTTATGGTAGCATTTTCCTGAGACATTCAAGGCTCAGGATAATTCTCACCACATTTGCCTATGAGTGAATGCAGATAGGTGAATTTGTGTGCTTGAGCCAGTCTTTTACCTGGAGCCTCTCTCAGTTTCCCAAGGCATTGTCCCCCATACATCATGTTTTGACCATGTTTTCACATGTCTCAAGGAGAAATACATACTATATTACATACTTTCCTCATTTCCACAGCACCCAGAATAAACATATCCACATATCATCACCTGCCAAACTTTAAGGCTTTCATTCCATGGGTGAACTTCTCACAGTCCTCATCTTGGGAGCATAGTATACACCTTTAATCCTATCCTTTGGAAGGCAGAGATAGGTGGATCCCTGAGTTAAAGGACTTCCTGGTCTATATTCCAAAATCCAGACAAGCCAGAGCTACATAATAACTCCCAGTCTCAAAATAGCAACAATAGAAACAGCAGCTACCAGCAACAGCAGCAGCAACAACAAAAACAACAAATCTCAGACAAAAGCAATTCCGATACAGATTTTTCACTAATTATCTTAGTTTCCTTTCCTGGGCTACCACTAAGGCCTCTGTCTGTATAATGAATCATATATTTCCCCTTTATTCATATTAAGAGTTGAAACTGTATATAACATGTTATTACTTCTAACTTACTTTCCCCATCTTCACTGATACTTTGGATTATGTACAAGAAAAGAAAAAAAATAGGATGTGAATAAACAGAAAGTCCAAAGTATAGGAAAAATGACCATAGACATTATTTGGAGAAAACTAATTTCCATTTGCAAGTGAATGTCAGCAGCAAATAGCTTATTGGTTTTGGGTTGGAGCCACTGGGCATTTCTCTGTCTAAGCACTGGGAACCCATCTGGCTTGAACCTGTGTAGTCCTGTGTATATATTGACCACAGTTCAGGTTAGGCCACATACCCAGGAGTTTTTTTTTTTTTTTTCATTTTTTTTTTTTTTTTTTTTGGTTTTTTCGAGACAGGGTTTCTCTGTGTAGCCCGGCTGCCCTGGAGCTCACTCTGTAGACCAGGCTGGCCTCGAACTCAGAAATCCGCCTGCCTCTGCCTCCCAAGTGCTGGGATTAAAGGCGTGCGCCACCACCGCCCGGCTTTTTTTTTTTCATTTTTTATGATTTTACTTGAGAGAGAGAGAGAGAGAGAGAGAGAGAGAGAGAGAAAGAGAGAGAGAAAGAGAGAAGGGAAGAGAGGGAGATAGAAATAGAAATGGCATGAAGGGACGTAGGGAGAATCTGGGAGCAATTGGGGGAGGGGAACATATGATCAGAATATATTTCTTTCATTTAAAAAAAGAAAGAAAAAATCCTGGGGTAGTGGTTAAAAATAGTGACTGATTTTTCAGAGAACCTAGGTTCACTTTACAGCACAAACATTGAAGGTCACAATTGTCTATAACTTCAGTTCCAGAGCATCTGACATCCTCGTATAGCCTCTGAGGACACCAGGCATGCCCCTGGTGCACAGTCAAACTCTTATAAAGTAATAAAATAAACTGTAGTGTGTGTGTGTGTGCATGTGAGAGACAGAGAGAGAGAGAGAGAGAGACAGAGAGACAGAGATAGAGACAGAGACAGACAGAGAGACACAGACCCACCCCACAAAATGTTATCTGGATAAAAATCCCTTTGATGTAATGGGAATATGCTGCATCAGGTCATCAAACTGCCCTTTAGGAAGGAGACAAATAAGCTCCAATTTTAGGAGCCTTTAATCTCCTAACAACAGTTAAGGAAAAATAGGTCATGAATTTGAAAGGGAGCAGGGAGTACGTGGGAGGTCTTGGAAGAAGGAAATGGAAGGCTGAATGGTAATTTTCTATTATAATCTCAAAAAAGAAAAAAACAAAAAGAAAAAAACAACAAAAAAATGCTTTGCTGTACTTTTGGGAATCTTTCTATGCTGTAACCACAGCGACACCTATCATCCAACAAAAGTTTTGCTGAATTTGTATGAGAGTGTTGATATGAAAAGTAAGCTTTAAAAAAAAATTTTTTTTTTTGAAAAAATAGTGGAGTCCATGAAGAAATTAATTCAGCAGATTAAAAAGATTTTTTCTTCCAAATATAAAACAATGTAAAATTGATGGGAGTTGGGGTATTCAGTTCATGAATCTCTGAAGAAACAGAAGAAACAGACATGGTGGCACAGACCTTAGTCCTAGCACTTGGGAAGCAGAAAACATTCTTGTTTGCTTACACTTCTACTTCCTTTTTGAGTCTTTAAATACTTACTCCATACATATGATGCATTTAGGTAACAATATGGCACAGTATACCTAGTTCTTATATTATACCTTTCCAACAAATAGAGCCCTTTTTGTAGAATGAACAAAAAAGCATGTGGCCAACTGTAGCTATTGTGCAAAAAACAGCTGAACTTAAATAGATTTTACTAACATACACACTATATGTTATGTGTTTTAAAATGGTGCCATCCTTAAATCTTTTTTAGGTTCTGCCGAGGTTACAGTTCAGACAATGTAAACAGAGGCAGTATATTATTTATGAATTTTCAAGTCTCCTTTCATCTGGCTGTTAAGGGAATGTTGTTTGGGGATAGGCCCAATCTGGTCAAATGTGGTGAACAAATATTTGCATGCTAACTTCATGAATTGTATTTATTTCTATCAGGTTTGGTTAGCTCACTTACTATACTCTTCATCTTTTGTTTTTACTGTATCTCTTGTTTTCCCCTTCTCTTCTCTAACCTGATTTCCCTATTTTTGCAGCATGTTACATTTTATCTGCAATGATCATCATTCTCTGGTCTATTTTCGCCAAGACCTGGGCTGTATCTTAAGAATGGTGTATACTTGCAAGTAATAAAATGAAGAGCCTTAAAGAACAGTCCTTAAAGGAAGTTATGCATACATATGTTAGCATGAAAATATTATTTCAGTTCTTAGGAATGTTTCTCTAGATGGCCATCCTGATTACCAACTCACACAGCATCTCAATCTTTTCTTTTTTATTTTCGTTCTTGGGTTACAGAATTTGAGGATAGAGCATCTTCTGACAATTGTGCTTCGCTGCATGAATAGGATGATCTCGCCTATGGGTGAATGATTCTCTCTAATAGTGTGGGAGCCATGCAGGAACTTGCCTGATGGAAAGGTAGTTGTGAGACTGATGTTTTCTACTTCATTTTCATATATAGTCAATCTGTCCTGTAGTATTGCTAGCCAAGAGGTAAGAATTTAGCTGTAATCTTCTTAAATCTTCTAAGAAACTCAGTTCAAATGTTATTCAATTTTGTTGTTTGTTTCTTTTGCTTTTTCTGATCCAAGGTTTCTCTGTGTATCAGTCCTGGAACTCACTTTGTAGACCTGACTGGACTTGAACTCACATAGATCTGCTGGCCTCTGCCTTGTGATTGCTGGGATTAAAGGTGTGGTCTACTGCTGCCTGGTTTGTTTTGGTTTAAGACAGTCTAACTCTGTTGTCCAGTCTAAACTGGAAAACAGTTTGCTTCAATGAATGTAACCCTTGAATTCATGGTGATTTCCCTGACTCAGATTTTCTGGGATTACATGGATAAACCACTGTGTTTTTTAGCTCATGATGGCTGCATTAGTTTACATTCTTATCCGTATGTAGTAAGTTTTTAAGTCCTTTGTCTCAGTCATACTCAAGTGTAATAATTATCTATTCACTGGGGTCTTTTGGGGTTAAAAAAAATGTATAATGCCATGACTAGGAAGCACAGTACTAGTTTTGAGGCAGTCAAGTCTACATAGCAAATTCCAGGCCAGTGAGAAGGACATAGTGAGACTGTCTAAGAAACAAAAAACAACACTTTAAAACAGCAGGAAAGGTTTTATTATGAAGCCCAGGCTTGCAAAGTGCCCTCTCTCTCTGATTTTTAGCACCACATAATTCCTGCAAGGTAAATTCCAACCCAACTAGGACAGATCCTGTCTCAAAATTTCCCCAACTTGGGAAAACAAAGCAACCCCCTTCTTCACCCCCAACCCCTACCTCAACCCCCTCCTGCCCTCCTAAAAAAATAAACCCCAAAACAAATGAACAAAATCAGGCATAGTGATTACGGCTTATTCTGAGTTTTAAGCCTTTTAGTGGTCAGAGGAATTTCCAAGCACACCTGGGGAAGATTAAGAACCAGCCTCAGAAAAGCAACAACAAAATTCACCCCCAACAGAGCTGAGCTACATTCCTACATTCCTAGCTCAGCTCTATTGTCTTTTGATTTTTCTCTAAGTAGTCTCTCAATGTGATTCTCATTTGCATTTCCATAATGACTGACAACAGCATCTATTTCTTAGTTATATGTAAATACATTTCTTCACTTGTTTTCAAAAGTTCAGGTTATTGGTTAAATTTAGAACTGACTACCTTCATTGAAGTTGAATATAGGATGTTTGGGAACTGGATGCTAGCTCAGTAGGGGAGAAGGAGAGAAGAAAACAACTCTGTAATACCCATTAGAATACGCCATTAACAGTTCTTGGAGGCAGTCAATAAGAAAGTGTAAAAGTATGCTAAACCCTTGTAAATTTAGCTTCCTTAATTTTCTGTTTTCCTCATCTACAAATACCTGCATATTAAGTTAACACCAAAACAATGGATTCACCTGGACAGACAGGAAATTAACAGGTCAAAAGTTACAGAAGCAAATGCTTGTATAGGTATCCACAATCTACATAATGTTTTTGAGACAGAGTCACACACTGAACCCAAACTGGTCTTGAGTATGCAAAAATACTGCTTCCTTAGAATAAACTTCCTTAGAGCTGGAATTACTGGATTGCAGTATTATGTGATCATATATTTGTAAGCAAATAGTGTCTACTTTCTACCTTTCTACCCCCCCCAGCCATTATTTAATATTAGTAATAGTTTAAATGTAACAAAATTTAGGAGGCAGGGAATTTCCCATATATTTTCATTTTACATAGAGCCAGCTTGCTGGTGGTTTACACTTTTAATCCCAGGACTGGGGAGGCAGATGTAGGTGGGTCTCTTGAGTTCATCACCAGTTTGGTTAATAAAAGAAAATTCCAGGAGAGCCAGAGCTACACAGCTAAACCCTGTCACCAAAACCAACAACAACAAAAGAAGAGGTTTCATAACTGAATGCTCTTTCTATTAAAATTTAATTGCACCATGATTTGGAAGAAATACTCTTCCCCAGTCATATGTTCTAACACAGAGAAAGAAAATCCAAATACCACTACATTAAAAGAATGTAGAATTGGGAGTCAGGATAACGTTCTTCTGTACAGAATTTTAAGTATCTGACAATTTGACTGGGCTTCATGTTTATTTTGTAAATCAATTTTTTTGTGACACACTACATAGCATGATACAGTCTTCATAATATTGGAGATCAAATCTTTCCCTCCCCTCCCATTAAGTAAATATCTGTGCATTTTAAAATCATGTTCAGATCAGTGGTGCTTGCAACCACTTCGGAACAATTTTTTTAAAAATTAAATGTATTTAGAAATAGGTAATTGTATCCATTAGCCCAGATTGACAGTTATTTTTCAGAATACATGCTCAAATTTCCATAGTAGGAATGCTTAAGCCCAGGTAGCTGCCTTTTGGCAGGACTTTGCGGTCAGAGGGACACCAACCCCTGCATTGCGGCAAAAATGTGCGCATGTGCAGCCTTTTCCTGAGACGCATGCGTAGGGAGCAGCGTGATAAACCTGAGCCATTGCGGCAAGTCTAGCGCAGAGAGGAGAGGGAGCTGGAGATGCCTGACGCTTGCTTCTGAGGAGTGATTTGCAACGCAATGGAGCGAGGAAGGTCAGCTGGGCAAGTTACTCCTTCTAGTAGTGAAAGGTTTTTGAGGTTTTTGATGACCCAGATACCTTTAATTTCAAGAATCATAGAGCAATCCTTTGGAGCTGTCAGACGGACTCCTTGGGCATCTGGTGTAACACATTGCCTTTATTATGGTGGTCTGAGGTTGAGATTTTGGAATCCAGGATTTAGGAGCTGCGTTGCCGCAGCATGTGGGCTCCGGGATGTGGGAGCTCTTTTGTCCCGCGGCCTCTGGACTCCTGGAAGTCGGAGCTGTGTTGTGGCGACCTGTAGATTCGGGGATTTTAGAACTGTTACTGTGCGGCTTGTGGGATCCAGGATGCTGGAGCTCTGTTGCCGCAGTCTGTGGGCTCCGGGGTGGGGGTGGGTAGGAGCTCTGTTGCCGCTGCCGCGACCTGTAGATTTGGGGATTTTGGAACTGTTACTGTGCGGCCTGTGGGCTCCAGGGATGGGGGTGGGGTGGGAGCTCGGTTGCCGCAGCCTGTTTGCTACTGAGGGGGGGGTAAGAGGTCTGTTGCCGCAGCCTCTGTGCTCCGGGGGTGGGCGGTAGGATCTCCATCTGGGGTGGAGAGAGCCGGAGCTCTGTTGCCGCGGCCTGTGGGATACAGAGCGTGGGAACTCCGTTGCCTCAACCTGTGGGCTATGGGGGTTGGGAGCTCTGTTGCGGCAGCTGTGATCTCGGGATGGGGGAGCGGGAGCTCTGTTGCAGAGGCCTATGGGCTGTGGGGGCTGGGAGCTTTGTTGCAGCAGCCTGTGAATTACAGGGGGTGGGGGGTGAAAACTCTGTTGCCGCGGCCTGTGCTCTCAGGTTGCGGGGAGTGTGTGTTGTGTTGCTGCAGGCTGTGGGCTTGGTATGGGAGCTGGAGCTCTGTTGCTGTGGCCTGTAGGCTATGGGGGTTGGGATCCCTGTAGCCAGAGCCTATGAGCCCTGGGGTGGGGGAGCGGGAACTGCGTTGCTTCGGCCTGTGTTGCCTCGGCCTCTAGGCTAGTGGTTGTAAGGAGCTCTGTTGCGGCTTTGGGCTGGGGGTGGGTGGGTGGGTTGTGGGAGCTCTGCTGTTTCATGTGGCTTCAAGGTTGTCGAGATGTATGGTGGTGGCAAGGCTGCTTTGGCAGAAGGTGAGCACAGTTTGAGGCTAATGGGTGATTTACTCTGAGACCTCTGTAACCACTTCAAGGTCATGTGGTTGTGCGGCAAGAAGATAACTCAGAAGTAATGGTATGTCCAGGTTGCCCCGGCCAGAGTGCTTCTGAATCACTGTGGTTTGGGATCTTGGAATGCTGAGAGTGGATGGAGGTACAAGGTCTGGTAGAACTGAGGCAGTAGGGTGTGTCAGTTTTAGCCCTGCGGCGCAGTGTCAGCCCACTTCCGGCTCTTCAAGGGTGGGGTCTACAGAGGTAGATGTACGGAATGTACCAATATTGGAGGGAGGGGTGTCATTGAGAACAGAACCTGTGTGGGATGGCCTGACCTCAGTTTAAGGCATTTTTTTTCTTGTGATCTTCTCTTCTAATCGGGTTGTATATTTTGTTCGTGTTTCCTTTTGTACAATTGTTCCCTTGTTACAAGAAGCCTCAGTGTTCCATTTTCTTGCTTATTTTGTCACCGTCAACCACCCTTCACACTGGAGATTACTGTATGAAGTCTGCCATACTTGGTTTTACCCACTCAGTAGAGGTAATAAGACAATGTGTCTTTTTTATCTTATTTTATTCATGGCATCCTGAATTTTATCATTTAAAGTCATCTTGGTATTTCAAGGTGTCATCTATGTCAAACTCCATTGTGAGGATCTGTAAAGATGGCCGCTGCTGCAGTGGTGCTGAAGTGCGCAGGCGCAGTATGGTGTGTATGAGCAATAGACCCCCTCCCCCATTATGCTACAAATCGAAGGAGGGTAACAGCACTTGTCGATTCTGCGGTGTTGGAATTTCAGCCACACCCTCTCTTAAGGACTATGAGAACTGAGCCTACTGAGAACTGGTTCACTCCCTACAGGAACCAAATGCAGTAGAAGTGACATCTACTTCTCCATGCATTGTCAAAAGAGAATTAGCAGAGGAATTGTGTAGTATTGACATCAAGGGGATGACAACCATTTCCTTAACCTGGTGCTATAGCTGTGTATCTTTACCCTTTTTCTGCAGTGTCACAATAAGGAGTTCGGAGAAAAAGGAGACTTGTTTGTGCAGGCTCCTTTTTACAGGCTTGGTCCTATCTTCCAACACCTTTGATAATGGAAGGGGTTTGTGTTTGAGGGGTGGGTTGAATTTTTCCGTGACTTCTGGTACTGGAAGATGGGGTTGGGGGAGAAAGAATATAGAGGTTAGAGGTTTGTACGGCCTGTTCCTATGTGGCAGAGCAGATGATTCCCTATTATTATTATATTATTATTGTAGAATGAATGGGTGAGAATTTAGAATAACAATATAGCCAGGTCAGGACCTATTGGTGATGGTTAAGATTATATTTTAATGTGTATTTTAAAAATTTTAATCTCTGTAGCAGCTAAAATATAAATTGTAATTTCTTAAAGAGAAGACAAAACAGGATTGTGAATGCTTGATGTATGACTTTTTTGCAACTTTTAAAATAGAAACTACTCTAAATTTGAAAGAATACTGAACAAAATAACTGCAATTTATATTTCTTTATCAAACACACTTAAAAATTTAAAACAGGATTCTGACATAATTCACCTTAATGCCAGACATGGTTTGTATCCCACTGTCACTGGGCCTGCTGATCCCCTCCACCTTCACTTCTCCCTTCTCTTGTCCTTGAAACCACAGGTGTGATGTACTCCTGTGTGGGCTTTATACTTTCAACAATTTTTCATGTTTTTTTGTGTCCTTGCATTTGAAAAAAAATCTTGTTTTCCTTCACATTTGTGGGTAGGTAGTGTTTATGGTTGTCATATGTTGTAATCATTAAAAATGGTAAATTTTAGAAGATAAACATTGTTTTAGAAGTTTATTTTTCTGACATGACTGTCTGATCTTCTAGCCAAGGTTAACTTTAAACTTGTTAACCTTCACTGCAGTTGCCAGACTTCAAAAACATACCTTTAAAATATTGTATATACTTTAGTCTTTAGATTCTAGTAACGTGATGTTTCAAATAACCTTTTGCTTTAGCTACTGTTAGTGACTCTTATGAAACTGCTTATTATGACCCACCATTTTTAATTTGTTGAATCAGATCTCTTTGATTAGGCATTCTCCTTTTTCTTTTCTCTTCCTTTCTTTCCCTCCCTCCCTCTACTCCCTCCCTCCCTCCTTGACTCCCCTCCCTCTCTTTCTTTCTTTCTTTTGTTTTTTGAGACAGGGTTTCTCTGTGTAGCCCTGGCTGTCTTGGAACTCACTGTAGACCAGACTGGCCTGGAACACAGAAATCCACCAGCCCCTGCCTCCTAAGTGCTGGGATTAAAGGCGTGTGCCACCACTGCCTGGCTGCATTCTCCTTTTTCAAGGCCTCTGGACTTTCCATATCTCTGCTTTGAGTAGGGTTTTGGTGCTGTGATTAACATTACCTTTGTTATTGTGTTGATGAAGGGTCTAACTGTAACTCAATGCAGCCTCATCAGACAGCTGACTGTTGTGATTATTACTGTACCAGATACTGAGGTCAAAAATGGTGGGTGTCCTTTCTTCAATTTAGATGAACACAATGTATTTAAGGGAACTTCATTGTTATAAAAAGTGTTATTTACTTGGTCTGTTCACAGAACTTTATGTTAAAGTGAGTGGATTTCGTCAGTTTCATTCTACTAAATATTTCCATTTAGATGTTTTTTATTTATTCCTTTCTCTTTCCATGAATATATATTCTTCACTTTAAAACTTGCACTTAAAATATAGTTTTTGAAGTTAATCTGCTATATTTATTACTATATTCATGTTACTTGTCTAATTAATTGTAAGAGAATTTATAAGTGATTCCTTGTTTTCAGGCACGATTTTGATAATATAGCTATGTATCCCAAGCTAGTCTTGAAACAAGTCTCCCAATTTAAGTTTACCAAATCCTATGATTGCTAATCCTTGGGTTAGCAAGCCTGGGATTTGGGGTTTTGAAATAGGAATTGCCATATAGCCATTTATGACCTTGAACTTGCTATGTGGTACAAGCTGATATGATTCATCTTTCAGATTTTACAGGGCATTTTTGCTGAAAGGGATTTATAAGTGCGCTCATGTATGTGAGCACACACACACACATCCACGTAAGGACAGTTAGGTTTTTTTTTTAAGAACAGGTAAGATTCTATAAACAAAACAACTGTTAACTAGTAAGATGCTTAATCAATCTAGTTTTACAGATAGGTAGAATTTAGAGAATTGGCACGAACATTCTTCCATGATTTGTCAAAGACCTTTCATTTGTCTTTTCTGTGTTTGTTTTCCTAATTTCAGTACTTTGAGTGGTTTCTACAGTTCCTAACATGGCCACCCTGAGGCTCTTATTTTCAATTTGACAGACCGGCCATTTTGTGAGATGTTCCCAGATCTTAATATGGTAGTGCATTTTCCCAGACTGTTTATAGCTTTTTACTTAAGCAACCCTGTTATATTTTTAAAATCCTGAAGACAACTACATGTCCATATGGATATTTTTAATTAATAATTTTTCAATTTATTTTTTATGCTGTTAGTCTGCTATATAAATGGATTATAATCTAAAAATATTTTTCCAAATAGTTTGAAGTGATCTTGGCTTTTTTTTTTTGGTAGAGAGGGCTGGTGCATATTGTGTGTGTGTGTATATATATATGTGTGTGTGTGTGTGGTGTGTGTGTGGTGTGTGTGTGTGTGGTATGTGTGTGTTATATCTACAAACATAGTTTTGAAAATACAGTTGGAAATAGTATATTTTACTTTATTTCCTGATCTTAATCCAGATTGTTCTTATGTAATGTTCTTGCCTAACTAAATTATATTTAAATCACAGGTCATAATATATTTTAAATGTTTATTTATTTTACAAATATATGAAAATATATATGCTCTATTTGCATGTATACCTGCATACCAGAAGAAGGCATGAGACCGCAGTATAGATAGGTGCCTGTGAGCCACCATGTGGTTCCTGGGAATTAAACTCAGGACCTCTGGAAGAACAGACTGTGCTCTCCTTAAATGCTGAGCCATCTCTTCAGCCCCAGATTCTAATATATTTTTAAGTATAACGTATTCTAATATTTTAATTATATTTCACTTTGATCACTCCATTGTTTGACACAGGCTTCGTATGTTAGACCTGGGTGGCTTACAACTTCTATATGTAGAACAGGTTGTTTTTGTTGTTGTTCGTTTGGTTGTTTGGTTTTGGGGATTTTTTGTTTGTTTGTTTTTTTGTTTTTTGTTTTTTTTTGAGGAGGTATGGGATGTGGAACAGTTGGAGGGTGGGACAAGGTGTGTGTGGAATAAAATCTGGAGTGTAAATACATACATACTTAAATAAAAGACAAGAAAAGAACAGACTGGTTTTGAACTTAGAAAGATCTGCCTGTTTTTGGCTTTGTTCCTGCTTTTGCCTTTAAGAACTAGAAATAATGGCATACTTTGTTATAATTTTACCTGCTTTGAATTAGATTATGAATACCTTTTAATACCCACTATTCTAAGTGAAGGCTTTATTTTTTTCCTTCAAATTTTTATTTTGTTTTTAGTGTGTGTTTGTTGTGGTAGGAAGAGGAAGTGTGCATGTATGGTGGATCTACAAATAAACATAATTCTGTGGAGTAGGTTCTCCACCTTTTCAAGGGTCCAGGGATCAGTTTCAGATTGTCTGGTTTGTTTTCACGGGCCTACTGAACCATTTTATCAATCCTATATTTATGTTTCAATGTAAGGATTCATTTAGCCTAGACTGATTCCAAATTTGTTAGGTAGCTCAGTGTATCCTTGAACTTTTAATTTAGGGTACCCTGTCTTCATTTCAGTAGTGCTGAGATTAAAGGTGCGTACTACAACCTCTTATTTACACAGAACTGGGAATGGAGATCAGGGCTTCCTGCTTCCTAGACAAGATCTCTTAAATCTCATAATGCATTTAAATATTTTTTATAAATTAATACATTTATTAATTTTTTTCTCTTTCAGGGATCGCTTACACTTGAGAAGAACTACTGAACAGCACGTGCCAGAGGTCGAGGTCCAGGTCAAACGTAGAAGGACAGCCTCACTGAGCAACCAAGAGTATGTGAATTCTGAGTTAACAACCAAATAACAGAAAAGTATACAAAAAAGAGATTACAATGACATTAATTGAATATCTAATATAAAAGATGTAACAAACTAATTAAATCCTTAATTGTGATGTTTTAACATAAGTCAGCTTTTATCATTTCAGTCATGCCTGGTTGAAATCTTTACCTGCCTCCTCCTTAGGAGTGCTGGAATTAAAAGTATGCACCAATACACTGGCTTCTTATATGCTTTTTAGTATAATGTGACTTTTTCCTGACATTTCAATTACAGGAATGTTGCTTCCTTCATCTTTCCCATTTATTTTGTGGTGCTTGAATTAAACTTAAAGCTTCATACATTTTATCAAAGTATTCTATTTTTTTGCATGTGTAAGGGACTTTTATCATTAGAATTATATAGTCACAGTATGAATACCTATGTTATGCTATTCATTTTGCATTCTTGTAGATGCTTTTCCTGCATTGGTGAGACACTAATGTACACATTTGGTCCTTACTTCTAATGAAGCTTATTATTAGTTTTGAGATGGATATCCAACACTGACCTTGATTTTTATCACAAATCAGAGTATTCTCTTGACTCTTGAAACTTCTTTACATCCAAAGTGCTGGTATTGCATATATGCGCTACCATGCCTGGCTGTATTTAGATTCATTGAATAGTATATCTTAGCTAAAATTTTAAAAATATTTTCATCAATTTTTTTCAATTTACATATGTACACATATAAATGAATCTTGATCTTTAACTTAAACTTAAGTTCATTCTCCTTTTTTTCTTAGAGATAATTTCAATTTGTTTAGGGCCTTTTCATGGCATTCACATTTGTGTTTGTAAGGGTGTATAAGGAGAAATGAAGTTTTGGTTCTCAATATACTTTTGCTACCTTTACCTTGGTGCATCTGTATGATGACTTTATTATATAGAATGCACAGTATGAGTGCTATAACAATAGTTATTTTTTACTAGACTACTTGACATTTGTTTTTGCATTTGGGAGCAGACATTGCAGATATTTATTGTTGTTTGTTTCACATCCTTTATACTAGAGGACTTTTCACCCCAAAATTGTAGACAATAGACAAAATTTTGTGCCACACATATATATATATATGTATATGTATATGTATATATATTATAATACACCTTCCACAGCAATCTTAAAAATAAAATACAATTAAAAGACATGATTAAAATGATTTATTGAGACAGGGTCTCACTATGTAGCGCTGTCTGTCCTGGAACTCATTATATAAACCAAGCTGGACTCAAACTCACTGATAGCCTCCTGCTTCTGGAATTAAAGGCAAGTACAACTATACCTGGCTAAGAATGATTTCTAAAAATAGGAGAAAACTTGACTCCCACAAATTGTGTATAAACTTTCAACAACCATCTTGCTAGTGAGGAAGGATCCCTTGGGTTTTTCTCATTTGAGGAGTGGGATATTAGATGGGCTTGTAATGACGGCAATTTTTCCTTAGCTACATCAGAATCATAGGTTATGTGTTACTAGAATACAACTCTCTTGGTATTTGTTTGCTTATTTCTTCCCTCTGATTTTGTTTCCTGTTTTTTTTGGAGGTTTCACCAGCTAGCTATCCCTGGCTGTTTTTCAATTCACTCTGTAGACCAGATTGACTTCAAACTTATGACAATCAAATTGTCTCTGCCTTCTGAGTACTTGCATTATAGTTATGTGACAGGAAATGGCTCTTGTGTTTTGCTAAAATTTTATTCTATAGAGCAATAACATACATGACTCAATAAAATGTCCTCATTTGTTGCAATGAGCTTAGCTTTTCTTAGGTGTCAAATATATGGGCATATATCTTTTAAAGGTTTATATTTACCTTAGATATTTGCATGGTTTTCCTGCATATATGTCTGCACCATCTGTGCACCTAGTAACCAAGGACAGAAGAAGACATTTGGGTTTACTGGAATTGGAGTCAAAATTTCCCAGAAGGTTTTTGAGCTACCCTGTAGATATTAGGAACTGAACATTCTTCCTAAGAGCAACAATTGTTCTTAAGTGCTAAATCATTTGTCTAGCCCATCATTATTTTATTTTAATCTGTGTTTGTGTTTGTGAGTGAGTGTATGTGGTTGTCTGCATGATTATTTGTGGACACACATACTTTGAAAAAAGGTTCTTAAACTTGAGAGATGGCTCAGAGGTTAAGAGCACTAACATTTCTTGCAAAGGTCCAGAGTTCAATTCACAGCAACCATGTGGTGGCTCACAACCATTTATAATGGGATCTGATGCCCTCTTCTGGTGTATCTTAAGAAACCAACAATGTACTCACACATATAAAATGTATACGTCTTAGAAAAGAAAAAGTTTCTTGTTGCAACAGAAGCTGGGCATTACTGATTCTATTGTTTCTACAGTCTAGGTGCTAGGATTACTAATTTGTGACATTTTTGTGACGTTAATGCCTGTTTATTTTGATAATGCTTTTTTGACACAGCTTTTTCTCTCTTTTTTTCCTTTTTCTTTTTCTTGGGGGTGGGATACAGTGTTCCTGACAGGGTTTCACCATGTAGCTCTGTCTTGGAACTAGCTCTGTAGACAAGTGTATTCTTGAACTCATAGAGATCTGCTTGCATCTGCCTCCCAAGTGCTGGCATTAATGGAATGTGCCATGAGCCATCAGTAGATAGAATCTTATTGTCTACTCTAATATACTTTCTATTTCTCTAAATGTAAATTATCATGAACTTGTGTCAATCTATTTGTCTATCCTTCCTGTATATTGGAATTACAGGCATATATGACCAAGCTGAGCACTTTGATGTCAAGGAAGACAAATTGTTTTCCTCAAATCTCTATATTATGTTTACATACTACCTGGAGGGGTGAATGTGAATTGGAAATGATCTAATTTTCCCTTTTGCCTCTCTTCCTATCGAGTATAAGTTTTTTTGGTAGTGGCTGGGAGAAATGCCCTCATTAATGATTTGTCAATCATCTAAATAAACCGTTGCCCATCACATATTTGAAATTATTGTTTTCATATAATGTAATTGGAAAATGAGTACATTTGGTATTGATCATTTCTATATGAGGACTCTTGGCTTTTTAGTTATTAGGATACATCCCCATACTGAACAGATATCTAGTAGTTGTTTATCCATTCTTGTTGGCAGAAATCCCTGTTTGGTTTATATACTACCAAATTAATTGTTTAGTGCTATGTTCGTACCTAAATGACTATTTTAAACCATGTTAGACTTTTTAAAGGAGGCTATATTTTAGAGTAAAGGTGTTTATATTTTCCTGTTTATTGTTATCTACATAGACACATGCTTTCCATCATTTAAAAATATTGTACTCTTGCTGTAGGTGTCACCTGTACCCACGACGTTCTCAGCAACAGCAAGTTCCTGTGGTGGATTTCCAGGCAGAACTGAGACAGGCATTCTTAGCTGAGACACCAAGAGGTGGTTAAAGCAGTATTGGAACTTCAAGTTAAGGAAAACAGGTTAGAATTAATTCTAAAATTAAAAAAAGTAAAAAGAATACGGTATCTAGAGATTAATTAATACAATTACTTTTTTTTTTTCTTTTTCTTTTTTTGGTTTTTCGAGACAGGGTTTCTCTGTGTAGCCCTGGCTGTCCTGGAACTCACTTGGTAGACCAGGCTGGCCTCGAACTCAGAAATCCGCCTGCTTCTGCCTCCCAAGTGCTGGGATTAAAGGCGTGCGCCACCACCGCCCGGCCAATTACTTTTTTTAAAAAAAAGATATATATATAACCCAGCATGAGGCACATAGAAATTTTGTAGAATATATTAAATAACATTGAAACCAGTAGAGTTATGATCTTAATGTATCTGCCCTTTCACGTCGTGTTTCCATATCGTATTTTGGAATGCATTAAGGAAATTTAATTTTCATTTTCATTGATACTTTTTTTTTTTTTTATCTACTTTATAAAAAATACATTCATTAGTGAATTTATATAATTCCTTCTTGTGAGATTATTTTTTCTGTTAACATTTAATATAGTATTGTATGAGCTTTTATTAATTTCAAGAAAGTGTTCTGTTTATGAATATACTGAAATGGTTATTTTAACTATTTAGTAGGTATAAAATTCTACAGAAAGTATTTCACCATAATTATTTTTGAATCAGTATATCATGTAATAAAAATATCACCTATAATGTTATTGCAATACTTACTGATTTAGATTTTCTTTATTTAGATTGTATTTTACGATGTAGTGCTTTGGTTTTCTTTTGCCAATCTTTTTCTTTTAATCCAATTAATTTATTTAATTGAGAAATATTATGTATATTTAATCGAGAAATATTATGTGTATGGTGTTATACCTGTATGTCTGACCACCGTGGACAGAGTCCAAGGCTTTCCTGGACATGCTTGCTGTGAAATAATTTTAACAGATGTCTGTCATTTATAAATATTGTGCTGTTGCTATAGGTGTCACTGGTACCCAAGATGATCTCAACAGCAGCATGGCAGTTTGAATTTATGTAATGAGTTACAAACCACTGCAAAATGAGACTCTGTTTCACACTTTGACCAAGAAAGCCTGGATTTCTTATCTTTCTGCTTCTGTGACTTAAATGTTGAAATTATATGCGTACTACCATACCAGTGTTATTTTTTTTGCAGGTTTATTGTTTTTATTCAGGCAGGATCTCATATTATATGACCTTGGCTGGCCTCTAATGTAAGGAGGGAGCCTCATAAGCCCACCTCATCCATGGTGGGCTGTTGATTGGCTAAGTTTTGTACAGGTATCCATGCTTCCTTACTGTGATAGTTCATAGGTATAATAACTTTGCCATATCAAGAAGACACTTTCCCAGAAGTCCTCTAATGTATGGTTCATTATTTTTCTACCCATTTTACCCATTCTTAGACTCAATTTTTAGTGTTGTGATATACTTTATTACTGAGCCCTCCACTTTACTTATTTTCTACACTTTGGTCAATTGCAAGTTGCTATAAAGCACCATCTATTGCAGAGAGAAGCTTCTGATATGAGGAGAGAAATGAACTAATATATGGGTATAAGGTTTTTAGAAGGCAGTCATTTTATGCAATGCCAGTTTAACAATAATAGTTTTAGCTTCCTCTGTAGTGCCTATATTTTCTTCAGCTGTTAATGCCATGCATTAACTTCATCTATTTTAGTACTTTAAAAAATAAACATTACCTATTTTTACAGGAATCTGCAGTGGCCTGAGATGATATCACAATCCCCTGCATTAGAGGTGTAGTGTAGACTGTGTTTGAGGAGAACTGAACTAGGGTCCTCTGTGAAAGCATATAGCATTCATAAACACAGAACAACCCTCTTCCTGGTTTCAGTTTTTAAAACTGTATCAATTAAGCTAGGCATGGTGGCTCCTGCCTTTAGTTTCACCAATCAGGAGGCAGAGGCAGGTAGAGACAGGTAGTTCCAGGCTTCAGGCTATGTACAGAGTGCTATGTAGAGAGACTCTGAAAGCTAATAAAAGAATTAACCAAATAAAAAATATACAATTAAATTAGAAAGCTGTTGGCTACTCCCATAACATCCATGCCAACAAGCTGATTATAATTAACATGATTAAACAAACGAGTATAGTAGGATACAGTATACACTTATATATCCTAGCATGAAATAGCAGGGTCAGTAAAGTTCATATACTTGTATAGAGATTTAAAAGGAAATTCAATCCTATTTGGCATGTCTTCTTCAGTTTGTACTCTGATAGCACTGAATAACCCTTCTGTATACATTATTTGTGTGTTGTTTTCCCTTAGCAGTTGTGACAGAGGCATAATGAAATCCAAAGTGGTTTTAATTTTCATTTCTCTGATTGCTACCCCCCACCCCCCACCATTTATTATATATACAGTGTCCTGCCTGCATGTATGCCTACAGGCCAGAGGAGGATACCAGATCTCATACATGGTTGTGAGCTACCATGGCATTGCTGGGAATTGAATTAAGGACCTCTGGAAGAACAGCCAGTGCTGTTAACATCTGAGCCATCTTGTCAGGCCTGCTAAACACTTTTAAAGTTTTTTTTTTTAAGGTTATTTCTGTTTCTTTTGAGAATTAAGTTAATATCTAAAGCCCATTAATAATTGTTCTCACTTTTTAAAGGTGTATTTATTATTTATTATTTATTTATTTATTTATTTAGAGACAAGGTTTCTCTGTGTAGTCCTGGCTATCTTGGAACTCACTCTGTAGACCAGGCTTGCCTCAAACTCAGAAATCCACCTGCCTCTGCCTCCCAAGTGCTGGGATTAAAGGCGTGCGCCACCACTGCCCGGCTGGTCTGTACTTTTTTATTTGTGTGTCTATACCTGGTTTTGACATTAGAGTAATAATAACTTCACAGGAGGAGTTTGAATTGTGCCTTATATTTTTTTTGATAATTTGAGTGTACTGTCATACCTGCCCAATAATTTATATTGGCTTCTAGGCATTCTAATTCCAGGTCTCATATTTGCAGGCAGGTACTTTCCAAGTTGAGCCATTCTTATCTTATATCCCCTTATATCCTGTGGTTAACAAACTAACTCTCTCTTTCTTTCTCTCTCTCTCTCCATATATGCATATATGTATATATACACACAAATACACATACACCTCTCTCTTTATATATATATTGTATATTATACATATATAATAACTATAATTTTAAATATATATCTGATATTCTTAGCAAGGAATTTTTTTTTTTATATAGCCCTGCCTCTCTTGAGATTTTCTCTGTAGATTAGGCTTTTTTTAAATTCAGATCTGTTGGTCTCCTGAGTGTTAGGAATACGGTGTATGCCACCACTGTACAGCTAATCATTTTTTAATAACTTTTTGGATTAGAGACATTCATTTACACACGCACACACAATTATCCATGAGTTTGACTTCACTTGGATAGCACTGGTAGTTCTAAACATAATGATATGAAATAGTAAGATCATGCTGAGTTTGATGATGCTTTCCATTAGTGTCAGCACAAAGAAGGCAGAGGCAGTCATATCTCTGTGAGGCCAGCCAGGTTTACTTCTTTGAGTTTTAGAACAGCCAGGGCCAAAGAAATATGCCACGTTGAAGGACAGCTTGCTAGCCTTTGTTGAAGTATGTGCGAAAACAAAAATTTGTTAAGTGAATTACTTGTGATACTTGAAGATAGGAAAGAAAAGCTTATAGGAAGAATTAAGAGTATTTATCATAGACTAAGAGCTACATAAACTTCAGAGTAAGAAAAGTAGTTTTGAGAGTTTGACATAGCTGGGCCTAGTAGCAAATGCCTTTAGTCCTAGCAATTCGGGGACTGCAGATGTTACTTAATTATTTATTTATTTATTTATTTATTTATTGTTGTTTTTGTTGTTGAGATAGGTTTTCTCTATGTAACCTTTGCTGCCCTGGAACTTGCTCTGTAAACCAGGGTGGCCTTGTACTCATAGAGATCCTCCCACTTCTGCTTCCTCCATGTTGAGATTAAAGGCATTTGCCACCACCTCCTGGCAAAATGTGAGGAATTTTAAATGTGATAATTTTATATATACAAATATTCTCCAAATTCCCCAAAACATAATATGAAGAATTCTGGCCTTAAACATTTGTTTTGATACATGTAACTAAACTATCTTATGTGGAAGCTTTTCTGTTTGTTTTGTTTGGAAATATTCAGAAGTTTTCCTATGTATTCCAGGCTAGCATTGAATTTCTAGGCATCATCCTATCCTTCCTTACCTCTCCCACGTTCTCATAGGCATTTAAACATGCAAGTTTTTGTTGTTGTTGGTTATTATTATTATTATTTTTTTGGTGAGGTGGGGAAAGGCTTTATTTGTCTTACATATCCAGAGTCACAGGGATATGAGGGAGGACAAGACAGGATGTGATTTTATTTTAAATCAATACTTGGTTACCTTCTTGTAGTCAAGTTACTCAGGATTATGAAAAGATTACAAATTCAAGGCTAATATTAATAGAGAAGTGTAGGAACTGAAGTAAAATAAATAATAGTAGATTTAAGGCCAGATTGGACTTTGTAATACACCATTTCTCTAAAAAAATCAAGAACTTGTACTCTCACATCTTTAATTTCATATTCTCATTTAAACTTTTGATTAAATATGGGCAGGGTGTCCTTGTAATCCTAACACATAGGAGGCTAAAGAAAAGCATTAAATTCTATGCTAGTCTGAAATAAATATGAACAAATATTTGAAAGTTTTATGCTTTAACATGCAATCAGTCTCTAAGAAAGGGCTATATTCCCAGGCCTTCATTGCTATTTACATTTACTTTTTTGATACTTAAAAAGTTCTTACTTTCTGTAAAACTGTTCCTGCCATACAGCCACTGAATTCTTCCTCAGCATTATGTATATATTTTTTTTTCATTATGTATATTTTTATTGTAACCATATTATCAGTTTTCAGCTTCTGTAGTTTATGCTATTCAATGACAACATTCACTGTTTCATGGAGGAAGATTATTCATCGTGATCTTATGAGAGGGCAAAAGTAGATTTTGAACTGAGGAGTAAATGAGATAGTGATAAATTTTGGGAAATGAAAAATGAGTGTTTTTGAAATATAGTGTTTTAAAAATATTTTGATATTATAAATATAAGTATTTAGTGTGAAGATGGTCAGTAAAAGTGCTTTCCTTCCAAGCAAGAGAATCTAATTTTATAAGCACTTGTATAAATACCTGGTAATAATGTTTTGAGATGTCTCAGTGGGTTCTGTAGAAGACTCCCTTTTGATTTCTACCACTCACATGGAGGCTTACAACTACCTGTAACTTAAGTTCTAAGGGATTTGATGATCCTTTTTTTTTAATACTTTGTGCACCAGGCACGATATAAAGATATATATGATACAAAGGTATGTATGCTGACCACACACACAAAATAAAATTAAATGCTGTGAATTGTAGTTGACATCTGTAAAAGCACTGCTGAGTGGCCAGAGACAGGTAGATTTCTCAAGCTTAAAATCTATATTCTGATCACATGTTAGCAACATTTATAGGCTATCTGGCCTATAAATGCATCCAGAAACATACCCTGGAACCTTCCCAATACTGGTGGACAATTGGTTTCATAGGTATGGTGGATAATTGTAGTGTTAAGATGGAGGACTGGAACTGTTCATTGTTGGACATGAGAGCACGGATATTTATGAAGTTATACTGTTTAGAAACTGTTGATTTTTTTTTTTTTAAAGCCATGAATTGAATTACAAACGAAGTATGTTTTCCTCTGCAGGACCCATCCACTGTTTGTGAAACTTTGGTCAAGCTTACCTTGTGTGTTAATAGCCTGCATCAAACCTTTATTTATAGCCTTCCCCCAAGTATTAAGGATCTTGAAAATTTAGTGTTGACAACGGCTATTGTGGAACAGCAATCATGGTAAGTTGTACATTTAAGAAAAAGGTTAGATAGCTGATTTAATGACACCACATCATAGTATGGAGTTTTTTTTAAGTAAAAAATACTAGAAATAAGGATTCATCCATAGAGAAGGATGCTCATTCTACTGCTTAACCTATGCTTATCCTATATAGGGTGGTCAAAAGCTTTGGAAAGAGTAACAAGAAATGCATGGTTTATGTAATTTTTATTCAATGACTAAATCTTTTAAGGGACTAACTTATAGATAGATGATTCTTTGATCAAATTGCAGATCACAAGAACAGACTACTGGGAAAGAACAGCTTTTGATTTAAGTAACATAGAAATACAGATGGATAAAGAGAGATTGTCCTATAGGTTACTGTGATTCTGAAAGCCAAGGACACCAATTTACAAAGGAAAAGATGCTATTCTCAGATTTAAGTATTATGACTCATGCCTAAAACCAGCATTTTGGTGCTGGAGGCAGGAAGAATAGGGGCTCATGGTCATCATGTGTGTATGAAGTCCAATATCACTCTTGTAACCCTGATCCTATTTAACATTTTTTAATAATAGTGATGTGGATCTGATGGATCTGGGTGCCTTTGGGGTGCTAATAGAGCATTGTAAGTTCATTGAGTTGCTATTCATAGTTGTTTAAGGTAATTTCCTATGTTTACCAAAAAAATTCAGAGGACCAGGTACTGTTAGAAGTTTATGTAATCTTGTAGAAGGAAAACTTGAATATTGAAATAGCAACTCGGAGGGGCAACTAAGTTGAATGGTTTTCAATTTAAGAGTAAAGTCTCTTAATCCTGCTAGATAAGATAATACTTTAAGGTTCTGAGAAGTGTAGAGATATTTGGTGATCCTAATTCAATTTGATATTTCAGTAATTAGAAAATATTTGAAAAAGAAACTTGAAGAAACATGGTTATACATGTAGGTAATGAATAAGCTAATGTTAGAAAACTGGGCTACCAATGCACTTACCATTGATGTTTTCTTACAATTGGCAGACTGTGGGTAAGAGTAGCAAGATGCTGCAGCATATCGACTATAGAATGAGATGTATCCTGCAAGATGGAAGAATCTTCATTGGCACATTTAAGGCTTTTGACAAGCATATGAATTTGATCCTCTGTGATTGTGATGAGTTCAGGAAGATCAAGTAAGGCTGTTTTGGGTCATGGATGTGGAAGATAGGAGGTAGACGGAGGATTTTAGCTAAAGTAATATTGCATAGAGTGACTGTAGTGAATATAGACACTTGAATGTGTCAATTTTTCTATCTTACCTGTTAGCCCTTTCTCAGGATTCGGTCAAATTCTTACATTGCATTATTGCCATTGTATGCATATCAACTGGCAAAAATAAAAATCTGATGTCAACATTATTTGGTTATAATTTTTAATACACTTATCATTTTATTATAATTGAGGCTTCAGTTATGCCTATTTAAATAGGTCTTGTCATATAATCTGTATCTAAATTTTGCAAAAGAACATCATTTTGGATATTTTTATAATATCCAGAAAGCATTCACAAGAAAATAATTTTACTATTTTTACATGACTAAGTCTTCAGAGTAAACAGGCAAATAAATTATTGCTTACATGAGAAATTTTGCATTAAGTTTTAAATGAAATCTTTGATAAGAATCACAAAATGATTTCACTAATGTCTATTTACTTCTGATTTATAGGCCAAAGAATGCAAAACAGCCAGAACGTGAAGAAAAACGGGTTTTAGGTCTGGTCTTGCTGCGTGGAGAGAACCTGGTTTCCATGACTGTGGAGGGTCCACCTCCTAAAGATGTAAGGAGATGTAGGACAGGACATGCATGTTTTTGATTTTAATTTTTAATTTATAAACAGAGGATTGATCTATAATATAGAGGACATTTTGTTATTCAAATGTCTTATCAGTATACAGTAGAGGAACACTATAATATACATAGTATTTGCTCTAGCTAGAACTTCAAGTACTATATTGAACAGGTAAGGAGAGAGTGGGTAGCCCTGTCTAGTCCCTGATTTTAATGGAATTGCTTCAAGTTTCTCTCCATTTAGATTGATGTTGGCTAGGTTTGCTGTATATTGCTTTTATTATATTTGGGCCTTGAATTCCTGATCTTTCCAAGACTTTTACCATGAAGGGATGTTGAATTTTGTCAAATGCTTTTTCAGTATTAATGAAATGATTATGTCATTTTCTTGTTTGAATTTGTTTATGTAGTGGATTACATTGATGGATTTCCGAATATTGAGCCATCCCTGCATCCCTAGGATGAAGCTTACTTGATTATGGTGATCATTTTGATGTGTTCTTGGTTTCTGTTTGTGAGAATTTTATTGAGTATTTTTTCATCAGTGTTTATAAGGGAAATTGTTCTGAAGTTCTCTTTCTTTGTTGGGTCTTTGTGTGGTTTAGATATGAGAGTAATTGTGGCTTCATAGAACAAATTGGGTAGTGTTCCTTCTGTTTCTATTTTGTGGAATAGTTTGAAGAGAATTGGTATTAGGTCTTCCTTGAACATCTGATAGAATTCTGCACTAAAACCATCTGGTCCTGGGCTTTTTTTGGTGGGGAGACTTATAATGACTGCTGCCATTTCTTTAGGGATTATGAGACTGGGGTTTATCTGATCCTTATTTAAATTTGGTATTTGGTATCTGTCTAGAAAATTGTCTATTTTATCTAGATTTTCCAGTTTTGTAGAGTATAGGCTTTTGTAGTAGAATCTAATGATTTTTTAAATTTCCTCAGATTCTGTTGTTATGTCTCCCTTTTCAGTTCTGATTTCATTAATTTGGATACTGTCTCTATGCCCTCTGGTTAGTCTGCTTAAGGATTTATCTATCTTGTTGATTTTTTTTTTTCTAAAAGAACCAGCTCCTGGTTTTGTTTCTTGTTGATTTTTTTTTTTTCTTCAAAGAACCAGCTCCTGTTTTTGTTGATTCTTTGTGTAGTTCTTTTTGTTTCTATCTGGTTGATTTGATCCCTGAGTTTGATTATTTCCTGCCATATACTCCTTTTAGGTATATTTGCTTCTTTTTGTTCTAGAGTTTTCAGGTGTGCTGTCAAGCTGTTAGTGTATGCTCTCTCCAGTTTCTTTTTGGAGATATTTAGAGCTATGAGTTTTCCTGATTTCATTGTGTCCTATAAGTTGGTATTATGTGCCTTCATTTTCATTAAATTCCATGGCTCCAGCTACATATGTAGCAGAGGATGGCCTTGTTGGGCATCCATGGGAGAGCTTTTTGTCCTGTGAAGGCTCAATGCCCCAGTGTAGGAGAATTCAATGTCAGGTAGGTGGGAGTTGGTGGGTGGGTGGGGAAACATCCTCATAGAAACAGGGGAGGGGGATAGGATAAGTGGTTTCTAGGGGAACACTTGGAAAGGGGATAATATTTGAAATGTAAATAAAGAAAATATCCAATAAAAAGTTAATTTAAAAGTTCACTTGTCTCCGCCAGTCAAAGATAGTTGGTATATCTGGGTTGGGTATTGGGTTACACTTCTGATTGTATGGGCATCTTATTATTGAGCATTACCAAACTTACAAAGCCTTTGATTAACATTTTTTTAAAAAAGTTACTAATAAAAAAAAAAAAAGAAGCAAGAGGAGGGGGTGGGATAGGGGTTCCTGGGTGGGGGAAATGGGGAAAGGGGATCACATCTGAAATGTAAATAAAATATCCAATAAAAAAAAGAAAAGAATAGAAACAGTGCCTTGACTTTAAATGCCTTGCATATTTGTTGGAGTCTGATTTACAGTCTCTAAGGGTTAACTCTGGAAAAAAGTTAGGAACATTTTTCTTTATCCAATTTATTCTGCTTTAAAGGTCATTATTATTTTAATAGTAGAAATAAATTTTGTTATTAGTTCAAACAAAATGTACTAAGGAAATCAAATGCTTTCCTTTTGTCTTCCTCAATGTCTTCCTAAAGTAAAAGAGTTTTACGTTTTGAATTATTCTCAAAGATTCCACCCATTTCTTTCTATCATATAAAGCAATAAATGCTTGCAAAATTGTAATCATAAAATAGCAAAATGTTTTAGCAGAAAAAATTATTTAAAAAAAATGTATACCTAGTACTTAATACCAGTACTTGGCTTAGCTATATCTTTAGGAATTAAGGAGTTATTTATGATTCTACCTACATACTGAATACTCCCTAAGTTACAGTACTGAATTGACTTCTTTTTTTTTTTTCTTAGTGTTACACTGTTTTCACAAAGTTTTGGGGGATGACCTTCATTAATTATCAAACACATAATATAGTTTGTCCAGTCATTGGACAAACTGAACACCCACTTACATTTGCATGTATCTTTATGAAAAAGCACAAAAGTTTAGCTTTGACCTTGTATACTTTACTTTTTCTAGTGTATTAAGAAAGGGCATGTATTTTGTACTCTTGATAGCAACATGCTACTTCTATTAGAAGGTAAAGTGAATACAATATCTATGAAGGACAGGAATATAAGTGAAATTTTATTGGGAAGAAGTTGTTCGGGATTTGACCTGTTTATGCTTATGCAAGATTACAGGGTCTCTGTGTATATTTTCAAATCTGAAGGATGCTGAAGAATATTTGTTATATTATCCTATCACTTATTCATTTGTATATAAAGTGACTGGAACTAGGTAGATTGTAAAGATGAGTTACAGAATTTGCCTTTCAATAAAACTAGTTTTGAGCAAATTTGACCTATTGTGAAAGTTATACATTTTTGTTTTAGACTGGCATTGCTCGTGTGCCACTTGCTGGCGCTGCAGGTGGCCCTGGGGTTGGAAGAGCAGCTGGCAGAGGAGTACCAGCAGGTGTACCTATTCCCCAAGCGCCTGCTGGATTAGCAGGCCCTGTCCGAGGAGTTGGAGGGCCATCCCAGCAGGTATGAATCAGAAATAAAATTTTCTATTAATGAGAAAATGAGTAGAGCCTGAGAATGATGAAATGCAGAAATGTGAAGATATATATACCTAAGTTAAAAAAAAATAAGATTCAGTTATATATACTAGATTGAAAAAAAATACAAGCTTAGAAAATGTTAATATGCTAAGATTTAAAAACATGAGACTAAGCTGAATATAGTAGTGCATGGATTTGCTGTCAGGATTCTGAAGGCTGAGGCAGATAGATCTCAAGGAATTTTAGCATAGATGGGAATACTAGATGGAAAGACCATTGTCTCAAAGAAAGAACAAACAACAAAAGAATAACCTACCAACAAACAAACCCACAAACAAAACAAAAGATCCAGACTGTTGGCTCAGCAGCTCAGCAGGAGTATTTGCTTATTATGCATAAGTGGCTAGATTTATTCTTCATTAACTTAAAAGAAATAGAATAAGATAAGTACAAGATACAGCAATCTGTACTAGAACATATTTACTATTAATTTTCTTCTTTTGGAGAAAGACTATCACTCACCTTTTGTCTTCTTGACATAACTTCAGGTCATGACCCCACAGGGAAGAGGCACTGTTGCAGCTGCTGCTGTTGCTGCTACTGCTAGCATTGCAGGAGCCCCAACCCAGTACCCACCAGGACGGGGAACTCCACCTCCACCTGTAGGCAGAGCAACCCCACCTCCAGGTAAGGACTTGATAATAAATAATGATTTGTCTTCTTAAGTGATTCTATAATCTTGAGGAAATAATCTAAAGTACTATGATTGAGATGAGATAAGGCATCATCTCATTGGCTTGCTAAGAATTTAGGAACTATTGAATTTCAGGACTACATTAATTTATTTCTTATCAATTGAAAATGGATGTGTTTTTTGTTGTTTTTTGTTATTTGTTTTTTTGGGTTTTTTGGAGACAGGTTTTCTGTGTAACTCTGACTGTCCAAGAACTATCTGTATATAAGGCTTGGCTTTAAACTCATGGAAAACTGTCTCTGTCACCTGAGTGCTGTGACTAAAGGTGTATACCACCATTGCCTGTTGAAAATAATTATCTTTCTAAATATATTCTGATGAAGGTTTTTTCTCCCTTCTCCATTCACCTAAATTGGCACACTTTCTTTACTCTCAATTAGAATGCAAACCAGATTAGGCCAAAACAAACATAAAACAGGAGCTAAAGAATCTCCCACACGAGAAAAGCAACATATACTAAGACACATTGACTTTCCACATAGGAATCCCATAAAAACAGGAAATGTAGTACTTTAGCAAAAGGTAAAAATTAGTAGGTATTCAGACAAAAGATTATGAGACAAACTCCAAATATCCTATAGAGATAGTTTTGTTTGCCATTTACTGATAGGCATGAACTTCTCTTGAGGTATGTTGATATATCCGTTGAGATTTTAAAATGGTTAGCTTAATGGGTAGGATGGGAGATTATGTTCACTTCCACTTTCGGTATAGGGACCCAGTGTTACTTAGACAAGTGCAAGCTTGGTATAATACTACATGTTCATCAGTCTTCTTGCTAGACAGCCCTCTTTCCATGGTGTCATCCATCCTTACTGACTAATCTCTTTCTTCCTCTTCAGTAGGGTTTCCTGAAAACTTAGGGCAGGGATTTGAAGGAGGCCAAGTATTCGAGGTCTCTCTGTGCACATTATCTGCATGTGGGTCTCTGTATTTGTTTCCATCTTTTGAAGGAAGCTTCTCTGATGATGGCATCACAAGTCAATGATCTGTCAGTATGGCAGAATGTCATCAGTGCTACATTCCATTAGCAGAGCAGTAATATTTTGTTGTCTCCTGTATTTGTGGCCAATCTAGTCTCAGATTCCTGGGCATCTAAGGAGCTGTCTGTGATTGGTTCCATCTCAAGGAGAGGAAATTAAACCAAGTCAGATAATGCTTACTCCCCTAAGCCATGTTACCTTTATAGATCATATGGTTTTATGCTTAGTTAACATATTTGTAAATGAGGTTATAGGTTCTTTGGTATTACTGTGGCACTCTGTTATTATAGTTTAAGAAACTTCATTTCTCATTCTCAGTGTTGGCTCATTTCTTTAATCACCATTTTGTGATAAATTATAGTAGCTTTATTGAGCTAACACAAAGTGTTTACTAAATTTGTCAAATTTTCAGGCATTATGGCTCCTCCACCTGGTATGAGACCACCCATGGGCCCACCAATTGGCCTTCCCCCTGCTCGAGGAACACCTATAGGCATGCCCCCTCCAGGAATGAGACCCCCTCCACCAGGAATTAGAGGTTAGTGGTTATGGTAGGACCTGGGAATGACATCCAGGTCCTTCAGTATTCATATACTCTTGGTAATATTAATGGACTTTTTTTTTAATTTTTCCTTTCTAGGCCCACCTCCCCAGGAATGCGTCCACCAAGACCCTAAGATACAGTTGATAAATCTCAGCCCTTCTCTTTCCCTACAATGCTTCTTGTGAAATTGTGTAGCCTGCAAGCTTTCTGACCCCTCTTACTGCATTAACTATAGATAATAAATACATAGAGCAATTCAATTGGGGTTTTTCTTTTGTCTGATGATTTTGTAAAAGTTAGAGTGAAACCAGTTGTGGTTTGGTGGTGAAATTATTGTTAAAGATAACTAAATGAAGTTTATATTAAGTAAACACAGACATGAAGTTTGCTCAAGCTAGCTTCTTAGGATAAAATGGTAGACATAGTTTCCTGATTGACATTCACTTCATGCATTGGTTCAAAACCTTACAGAAAAGGAAAATCAAGGTCTATTTGCTAAGATTCACAACATGTCACACTTAAAGGTGTGTGGTGACATTTAATCAGATATTTAAATTCACATCAATTATGGCACTGGTATGTCATTATGACTCATGAATTAAAGCATGAACTACAAGGTATTATCTAATCTTTCAAACATTTTCTCATCTTTCAACCATGCTCTATTACTTAACAGTCTATAATTATGTTTACAAATATACATACACAGGCATTCTGTGTACACACGCTCACACACACATAGACGTTCACCATGTACTGGGTCCATTTTGTTTTTTGTTTGTACATTTGTTTGGGTTCAATACTTGGTATTAAATAAAGTATAAAATGTCTCTGAAGAAGACTCATTCTCAGAAGTCAATAATAGTTCATCTGTGTGGGGCCTTGTGAAATTTCAAGTATCCATGTCAGTATGATGGTATTGTGTAGCTTCTGTCATGTCCAGAAGGAGTTGCTAATTAGCCCTCCCTCCCACGTTCTGGAGGTTGGTAAACAGGAGACTCCAAGAGTTGGGTATGAGTGATGACTGCATATTCAAGGAAAATCTATGGTCTTATTCCTGAACCAAATGTGTTCCTTCAGAGGTAAGTTGTAAGATTAGCATCATTTTCCTAGTGTAAATACCATTTTGCACTATGTATTATAGACT
Source organism: Mastomys natalensis (assembly GCA_021653895.1). Lineage (NCBI taxonomy): Eukaryota > Metazoa > Chordata > Mammalia > Rodentia > Muridae > Mastomys > Mastomys natalensis. The sequence goes on from JAJTUV010001665.1 coordinate 228,024, forward strand.
ATTAATAACATTTCTTTCATAAGAATTTTTACAGGTTACAAATTATACATCAACATGCTATTCTATAAATGTCCACGCAAGAAGTTTTGATACGTAAAATTCTCCTAACCATTTAGACATACGATGGTCTCTTAGGGAAGTTGATACAAGGTCTTATACAATCTAGACTGACCTCAAATTTCCCTTATTGACAAATATGAATGTGCGCTCCGATCCTTCTGCCTCAGCATACTAAGTTGTAGTATTACAGATATTTCTTTCATGTCCTACTTGATCCTAATTCTGATATTTATATGAGCATGTGTCCAAAAACAATTTGATATTATCCTGCCTCTGTCTCCCAAGAGCTGGGATTAAAGATGTGCACCACTACTGCCCGGCTTAAGTTTCTTCAGCAGAGTATGAAGAAGTTTATTATAGAAAGAATAGGATACACATACACATACACACACACACACACACACACACACACACACATTGAAAAAGAACAATAAGTTTGGGTATACAGGATAGTTCTGCCCAGCGTGTATGAAGGTGTGTTTGATTCCAAAAATACATAAACCAATTGTGTTGGTACATTGCAAATGGAGGCAAGGAGATTAGTATAGCTTCAAGGCTATACAATGAAACCCTGTCCAAACATCAGAATTTTGAGGATTACTTGAAAAATATACATTTTCAACATTTTAGTCATTAATTATTATAGCTTAAGTTTTGAAAGATTTTTATGCATTGGAAACTTTTCCTAGAGATTATTATGCATATTAGGACATTGAGAGTGGAAAGTGAATTACAAAAGGTATAAGATACAATGAAATAATTGCCTAATAATTTTACAGACTTGTTTCTGTTATTTACTGATTTAAATAGATTCGTACAGTTACATTTGAAACTGCTTCTTAGTTCTTTTATCACCTTTCAAAGAAGCTGTTTATTCTTTTTTTATGTGTGTCATCCCAGTATATGAATTTTATAAAATGTATTAAAGCATGCTTTTTGTACAGCAGTGTCCAATTCTGAAATGTGTTATATCTGGGTTCATGTTATTTTACTCTCATGTGATGTTCTTCTGTCAATTTAGTTCATGACTGAAGAAAGAAATTTTCAATGAATGTTGTGAAGTTTCATAAACTTGACTACCACCCTGTAGTATTATAACAAAGCTGTAACTCCTAATAGCTGCAATTTAAGACAAACATAACCCATCTAAGGTAATGTAATCTTTTGTTGAAAAATAAGAACATTTTACAGAGACCTTGACTAGATTTATGATGACATAGGACCTTGTCTGAATATAATGATTTCAAAAATTGAGCTTAGAGTGACTCTGAAATCTAGTCAACGTGCCTCATTATATATTACATTGTTATTGCTCACAATAGAAAATTTTCTTAGATGTACATAGTGGAACATTTGGGATGCTGTGATGAGAAGATTGTTAATTTTCCAAGCCTCCTAGTTCCTCAACCTAGGACTGATCATAATACTTACATTTAATTAAAATGGTATAAAAGCAAAAAGGAGGAGGGGGGATTGGATGGGGGTTTCTAGGAAGGGGAAATGGGGAAAGAGAATAGCATCTGAAATGTAAATAAATAAAATATCCAATAAAAAAAAGAAAATGGAGCAAATAATCATGTTTGCAGTGAGAACATTACATACTCAGAACTGGAAAATAGAGTTTTGCAATTTTCCATTTTCTGTAGTATCTTTTATATAAATATTAAAGTAATTTGTGTTTTTTTTTCATTTTGTATTTGTTGAAAGCAAAAATGAAATGTCCTTGGATCACAAAACCCTGGTAACATGCGTACTTATAAAATGGAGTTCCAATTCATGAAAAAAAGTGGAAAACACCTTTCTAGATTTGTAAGTTATATCTATCAGGAGGAAAGGGTAATGTTTATGGAGCATGTACATTGTGGTGAGTATGTAAAGAACCTGTTCTTTTGGTGCCTACATTTGATTAACAATTGTCACTGTAGAATTATTACCTGAATAAATGTAGCAGTTCTTTATTATTTTAGATTTTTTTTTAACTTTAGAAAATAAGTTTTAGGTATTATGTACATTCTTGGTAACTAAGAACCCATGACTAATTGGTAGCTGCACCCATATCCTGATTTAACTGGCCATTCTTACAGTGTTTAAATATTTGCCTGTCTTTGGTTTTTTTTTTTGTTTTTTTTTAACCTTTTCATTGATATTTGCAGTGTATTGGTAGAAATATTTTAGATATCTTTGGTTAAAAGGTAAAACACAAATACCATTAATCTTATTGAAGTGGAAAGCCTGTATAGGGTGAAATGGAATATTTTTACTTAAAGGAGTAAGGTGGGAACTAGGATCTATTTTCTATTGTCCAAGGATCCATCTGATAAGCAAAGAGAGTTAATTAGGGAGTGTTAGAGAGCCACCTGCTAAGATGTTTAAAAGGTAGTTAAGAAGCAAAAAGAGGAATGGTTCTTGAGATTAACCTTAGGTTGTCAGGGGAGTATGTATCTTTTCCTGTAGAACAGCCATATTGACAGTAAATTAGTGGATTGTTCCTGTTGGGAAATCTGTAGTAGTTTAAAAATGACTGAAAATTACAGAGAGCTGAATAATTAATGATATTCATATCTTTTGAATTGGTGATTTGATAAGAGCACATTTTAAAAGTTTTGTAGTCATCAAATGTTCAGTTAGACGTATGGATGGGCAATGACTCACTCTCAAGGTGGGAAAAATGCCACAGCATAGATTGTTTGCTTTGTTACATTGGCTATATTTTTATGCTGAAGATTGAACCCTAGGATATAGTTTCTTTCTTAGTGTAAAACTGACCGGGAAGGTTGTGTGGATTTTTTTGTTTTGTATTGTTTGGGTTTTTTGTTGTTATTATTCTTTTCTTCTTTGTTTTGCCTTTTTGAGACTGGGTCTCATTATGTAACTCAGTCACACTGGCATCCAATTTACAATATTGCTGCCTTGACATTGCAAGTGCTCATTCTATTCATTCATTCATTCACTCATTCATTAGTGTGTGTCTGTATGCCCCACCCCAGCCCTACTCCAAGGAAAGACAACCTATATACCTTACTGGACAAGTAACTGCATACTTAGCCAGGCCTGGCTATATTATTTTTAGGCTGTTAATCTAGCCCAGAGTTTTATGTGAAGCAATAGCTCTATCATGGAAGTGTTCTCCAAAATCTTGAGGTTTTTCTCTAACACAGGCCCTTTAAACTCATGTTCCTATCACGTAACAATATACTATGTTCCATTTCTACAGTTTATAATTATCTTCTGGAGGACCTTGGCTGGATTTATGATGAGCTGTGTTTACTGAGCATGATGAAATGACGCTCAAAATGATTACTCTGAAGTCTAGCCAAAGTGTCAGTTTAAGGACTTAGGTACAAAACTTAAGTTCTTGGAATATGATACAAGATTTTTTCCAAGGAGACTGGAGCTGTAGATTTTTCCAATAGAGCAAAATTCTTTTGAAACCTATTTCATTTTATTTTTGTAAAGTGCTTGTGTGTTTGTAGCACAATAGCTTTCACCTTCTTTTCCTTATAATAAATTGTAGAAATAAAAGACTTGGAAATTAGTGTATAGCCCAAGTATCCAATATGTACCCCATGTGAGAGTTCCCTGAGCATGCTCCTAGTCATTTTGACTGTATCATTACTAATACATTCATTTTTTTGTATAACATAGAATTTTTTGCATTTTTCCCAAATGCTCAGAATAATTCAGAGAGGTTAATCTATTTTACTGTCATAAAGTATTGATGGAATATTGACTCTGTGATTGCCAATATCGAATATAAGAATATTATTTAAATTTTTGGCAGTGAGATTGCTCAATATTCCTATTTTCAAATACTTTGTCAGGCCACATCAGGATAATCATCTGCATACCAGTTTGATTTTGTTCCTCTGAGGTATGAGTTTCCCTGAGCTTTGTATATTAGGAGCTGCGTGTTGTGATTGCTTTTGTAATATTACTGCCTTTGTAATATTACTTCTGAATCTTTGCATATCTACATGCATATACAACAGATAGATTTTTCCTATATAATTTTAAAACAATTCTAAATCTATGAGTTATAGTAATTTATTGCTGTGATATAACTTCATTTGAAATATATGGTAACTTTGTTGGCATAATTAAATTAACACGTGAAATGATGATTATAATATCTTACATTATTCAGAGTCAAACAAGAAAGATAATTTTATTGAACTTTACTTTTTGTTTAATTAGTAAAAATCAGTTAGATTTTGACCTATGTTTTCTATTAAGGTGTTTTCAATTGAATGCTCTTATAAAATAACTAATCACAAAGGAAATTTCTATAATGCACTTGATAATGTGTTTTTATAAGAATTATGGAACACATATCAACATTACATTCACGTTAAGGATAGTGTTAAACAAGAGTGTAAATAATGTGCATTAAATATAAATAGAAAAGAGTCATTATTTTTAAGTATATTTGAGAAGACATTTCAGTTTTATGGTTTGGCATTTTCTTGATCTGTAGAAATAACAGAAAGGTAGAATTCCCAAAGTATAGATAATAATCTTAATTGGTTAACATGGCTTTCCTTTCAAGGAACAGTTTTCTTATACCATTGTTACTATGGAATTTGTTCATCATGCTTTATTAATAACACTTGGTTGTTATTAATCAGAGAATCTTATGTTAATTTATATAAAAGGAGATTTTCTTTGTCATGGTATAATTACAAAAGGCATCCTGTTGTGATATCTAGAGTTAAAATAGTATAACATTGATCTACATGCACAATAGTGCACCATGTTAATTTAATCTTGTGAAGATTATGTTTTATAAAGATATTTTAAGATAATGAAATTTCTAGACAAACAAATTACAAAACTACTAGAATGCTTGTTTAGGAATATCTAGATTTCTGTTTTATGGCAAGTTAAGAGAATCTATGACATAAGAGCATTTGAAATAGATGGCCTATGTGACAACTTTCACCTAGTTTTACTTCAATGAGAAGTTATTAAATATTTTATGGGTGAATCCAATGTAAAAACAACACCACATCCTTGATATGCTAATGCATATCTAAAGAGAATAGCATTTAGATTGAATAAGAAATTTTGGGTCATACATTATATTTTCAGATATGTTTTATATACAAATTGAATTATTTGTATCCCACAAAATTTTTCATATTTTAAATTAGAATTAAACACTGAGATAAAAGATTAGAACTTTGGTCAACAGACTATATTATATGGATTCTGAAGTAGTATGATACAGCAATAATGTCCTACCGTTAATGGTTAGTTAGGAACTGCTAAGCAGAGGAAAAACATTTATTTTTTTAAGTTGGAATTGCTGGATCATACTTTGAAATTGCAAATTTAGTCAAGCCCATTTATCAGTCTAACTCTCAGCTTGTTTCTGCCTGTATTTAATTTTTTAAATCTGACCCAACAGCATTTGATAACTGAAAAAAATAAAAATTCCTATCTTTGTAGAAACATAAGTACCTTCAACTAATGTAACCACATGACATTGCTCTTTATGTTTTATGAGTCTTTTAATAATAGAAGTATCAAAACTTAATTTTGTACTTAACTTATATGGTAAAAGTTACTTGGCCTTGGTTTTGTTTTATTTTAATACAGGTACTTTTTCCCATAGGCAGAATTTCTGAATATATTTTATTTGAAATTTAAGATAAATACTTTTGTGTGGTAAAATATGTTCTACTAAGCCTCAGTATAATGGTTCAACTGTATGTTGTTTTTGTTTAAAAAACTTGCCTAATAGACACTTTGTTAACACATATTTCTTGTGTTTATGGATAGCTCTGTTTAAAACAGTTGGCCAGCAATAATTCAGGTTTTTAAGTGTTCTGTACGAAAAGACAAGTTTATATTTGCTGTTAAATGTTACTTGGCTTTTATGTAAGGCTCAATGTGTTGGTGTGATAGTAAAAGCTAAATTACCTGAGCATTGTTAAATATATATAATACACACACACACACACACACACACACACACACACACACACACACACACATAAATGGTATGAAGATTAATTTTATTTTTCTAATCACTAAAGTGTATGTAGTAATTTATTCCAAGTTATGATATATCAGAATAACATGCTTTATAGTCATCTGATACATGGCTAAAATGGAACTTTCTAAGTGAGATTTTTATACCAAGCTTCTAGTAATTGTAGAGTTATTAAGACTCATAATTTTTAAATTTATGAATATTCTGCAAGTACTATTGTCTCTTACAATGAAAATGACACATTGAGAGTTTATAAAGGGGATCATGGCGCTCAGAATTTTTTATATTTGTTTGAATCCCAGAGGAGTAATTTATAAACACTATATATTTCATTCTTTTCCCAGAATAGTTGACTATTTTGTCATTTGAGTTGCACATTAAAAAAAAAAAAAAGACATAATGTGTATTCAGTTGGCTTTCTGAGAATTAATGAGGCTACTGATTCAAACTTTTTTCAAAAAAATTTAATCAACATTCATGAAGATTTTTTACTACCTCTTGGAACACTACAAAATTTTGCATGTGTTCCTTTGTTGCATGACAATATTCAAGACAACTTTGTAAATAATAGTCAAATACAAAATTTTTACATCTAGTCTTTCTAGATGATAGAGTGTCACAGGGTATAATTTTGTAAATACATCATTGTAAACTTTTATGCTTTTTGAATTTTTTGAGTGTGATTTTTAAAATTTGTCTTGTTACTTGTTAATAAATAACATAGAGGATGAGAAAGAGTAAGTTCAACATTGGCCACTCATCTCCTGGAAAAATTAACCTTAGTGTAAGCCTTATTGGACACACATAACTGTTAATAATGTCATAAATTATAGTTCCGTGATGTAGTAATGAAAGGCCATTATTTACATATTTCTATTAGGCATTATAGGAAATATCTCTTGGAAAATTTCTTCTACATTTGTAAGTTAATTACAGTATTATATTTACGTTGCATGACAGCACTCAAGACATGCTGTAAATATATACATACATTCATGTCAGTCTAAAAAATCCATTTTTATAGATGCATTCTTAACAAAATATAACCCTGTAAATATTTTATTGTAACCTAACATTAATTAAATTATACTAGTAAATTCATTTACAATGCAATAAATAAAACTATTAAGTATTAAATATAAAACTGCTTATGAATAGTTTCTCATATAAAGAAGAATAAGCCAGTTTTTGTATACTGTTTACATGAAGCAAAATTACAGGATAAAAATGAGGTGCTTTTTATCTCCAAGATAGATGAACTGTGAAAAGGTATTTGTAAATTGTAAATTAGAAAATTTTAAAAATCATTGTTACTTGATAATTTACCATTGGCACATTTATTTTATTTTATCTAAAATGATTACTTTCACATATTTAAGTTATAATAGTATATAAATTATATATTCTTTAATCATGTTTATATTGTGGATTTGGACTTGTATTCCTGCTTGACAGATTATAAAATTAGTATTTTATTTATAATTCAGTTAATTCTTCAATCTCAATGTTATGAGTACATTCAATTTGTGGTAAATATAAATGTTTTTATGTATTTATATATTTTTATGCAATTTTAAAATTTTGTATATATTTTACGTCCAGTATTATTAAAGGTAAATATCTAGTGTACTGTAAGAAAAATCCTGTATCACATTAAAGGCAATCAATAAAAATTAAAATCAGAATTAGGATTAATGAGTAACATTTATCTCAGTACCTGCCAAAACTATACACAGCTCCGTACTCAGTTTGAGGACAGCCTGGCTCATTAGGCCTTCTGTTTAAAGAAAGCATGAAAACAAAGAAACTGAATACCTCCCTACAACACAAAAGGAATCGTAAGAATATATACATATATTTTGCAATTTTAGAGTTATCCTAAAATTTCATCATTTGTGATTCTCAAATGTAACTTGATTTTTTTTTGTTCGATAGTAAAGATAGCCAAATACCAGATCTACAAAAAGAGTAAAGATTGTAGATTAAGATGAATACAATTTAACAGTGAAATATTCTATAGAAGTGGATGTTATAAGTTGAAAAAAGGAACAAGTTGCCTTATTGTAGACGTATTTTAGTTCATACTAAAATAGATAGTTAAGAAATTCCTGATTATGCATATGTTGTATTGTTCAGGAAGTAAATACTTTTTAATCATAATGTGTTATTTTACAGTAATAATTGAAGATTTTTGCAAGTGAATTAAAGTAAACTTTACATGCTTGGAAATTGCCACATGAGACCATCTAGAATGAACAGTTTATCCAAACAGAAAATGTTCAGGAACAATGTAAAAATTTTAACACTTGTAAATAGAAAGAAGTAAGATGACATTTGCTGCCTGCCTTTGTACTTTATGAGGGGATTTGCAAATAAACATCAAAACAAGAAAATATTAAAAAGACAATTTGTGCCATTACCTTTGTCAACATCTTGGTAGTGCTGGATTGCCTATCCAACTCTGTATTCTTAGCAGCCTTTATGGATTTTCAAACACTTCAGAGTCTTACGCATCAGCAAAGAGTAGTGCATTAACTAATGGAAATGAGAAGATATAATTTCTGGTAAGTTTTAAACTGATTATATTTTATTGATACATTTATGTGTGAAATACGGTGTTTTAGCTAGGGTTTAGTGCTGTGAAGAGACAGCATGAACATAGCAATTCTCATAAAGGAAAATAATTGGTGATGTCTTACAGTTTCAGGGAATTAGTTCATTTTTGTTATAGCAAGTTCATTTTTGTTATAGCAAGTGCCAGTATACTGGCAGATATGGTGTTCAAGGAGCTGAGAATTCTACATATTGATCAATAGGCAGCAAGGAGACTGTGTGGCACGCTGGGCATAGTTTCAGTATAGGATACCTGAAAACCTGCCCCCCGCTAAAGGCCATACTACCAAACAGGCCACACTTCCTAATAATGTCACTGCATATGGACTTAACATACAACATATGTGTCTATGGGACAATTCCTATTCAAAGTACCACACTTAGGAACTAAAAAAGGTAGTCATGAATAAGTCTTGATAATGGTAGTTATGCTCATGAATATAGCATAGTATATCTTATAACATTTTTGTAATGTCACATTTAAGATGAGTTGCAAGTTTTCTATTAAATTCTTCTTCTTAGAATATAACTCAGGATCAGAAACAGTCTGAACCTCCTTTCCACTTGTCTGAATTACGTTTTATATAAGTGAATAATAGGATGGTGCTTACTTCATTGAATGTGTTTGACTTGCTTCAGGGATCTCCAATAGATATTCAGATATTTATAGATTCTTCAAATGTACCCATGGACACTTTAAATAGTGACATCATTTAAATAGAAAGAAGATAATTTAGCTGTTAAGCGCATCAACTGTATTTATTGTTGCCCTGAGGTCTGTTCCCATCTACCAGTTGCTGCCTATAACTATAGTTCCAGGCAGGGTACATCTTGCCTCAGGCACCTGCCTCACATAACAGGTACATACACATGAATATAAAGTAAGATGCTAGAGTCAAAACATATTAAGAACATGCACCACATTTTCAGAGGACTTAAGTTAATTTAGGCACCTAACCATGTCTACCTTGGTAGGATCTGAAGCCTCTCTTCTGTGAGGGCTCACATACACATAACAAATGGAAAATGGATAGAAATGTTTGGTATTAAGTATAATTTTTTTCAAGACCAGGCTAATTCTCATTTGTTTCATATACAAACTACTCTGTATTGGGTACTTTTATTTTTCAGGTGCTCATGATGACTTACTAGCCCTAACCCGAAAGCAGCTGAGAAAATTTACATTCCTGAAAACTACAGGTAAGAAAGGATTTGACTTTTTTCCCATTAGGTCAAGAAAGGTAATACTATTTGGAACATTGTTTCCATACATTCTAATTTTCTGAGTGAAAAAAAAATTATATTTTTTCAGTGATGGGTAAAGAACTCTGGCCTCCCATATACTAAGCCAAGTGTTCTATGAAGAAACTACAACTCTAGTTTGAATCAGTTTATTATATACATTTTTGAAAGATATGTTAGGCTATCATCAAATACCCTATATAGTTGAGGATAAACATAAGCTTCTGATACCATTGTCAACCAGTCTCTTACACTGGGACTAGAGATGTACATCCTCATTCCTAAACTAGGAAGTTGCAGGAATTGAAGCATTTGCTCATTCCTGAAAAGTACTACCTAACAATATTTTCAGACCTTTCATCTCAATAAAATAATGATTGACTACATGTATACATATGATCCTTATTTAATTGTCTTACATATTCCAATAGTTCCTTAGTAAAAAGAAATGCATTAACCAGACTGGAGAGATGGCTCAGCGGTTAAAATCATTAACTGCTCTTCCTAAGGACCTGAGTTCAATATATGGCAAACACTGAGTGGCTCACAGCAATCTGTAATGGGATCTGATGCCCTCTTCTGATAGTGTCTGAAAACAGCCATAGTGTACTCAAAGACATAAAAGAAAATCTTTAAAAAAAAACAAAGAAATCAAACAAATGAAGTAAATTAACAAAATTTTAAGTACTGCTTATGCAGAGTCCTCAAATTTAGTTCCTAGCATCCATGCATGCTAATTCATGGTATCATATATATGCACAAGCAAAGACATAATTAAAATAATAAAAATACATATTTAAAAACCATTACCCAAGCAATGTAAGTATTTATTGGGGTTCAAAGTTTAATAGGCATTCCATAATTTTAATGGAGACCATGGCAGCAGGAGCATGATGTTGGTAGTCACTTTATATATACCCTTAGCCAGAAGGGAGAAAATGATCTTTTAGGGATATATATAATTGTATCTTGAAAGTATTTTGTTTTTCTCAAAGTAGGAAGGATAATGACTGAATACAATGATTGTTAAAATAACTAAACAAAACAGAAAACTAACAGCCCAAATCAGATGAACACTACAATATAAATTATATGTATAAGTAAAATTCTTTTGACTAAATGAGATAATCTCATGTCATTTAAGAATAAGAAGTAAATATTTGTATAATAAAAATGAATAAATGGTACTCTTTGATAATGAACTAATAGCTCTGACTTTCTTCCTGTGTCCTCTCAGGTGGTTACCAAGTTGGATAGATATTGGCCGTTATAATGATCTGAAAAGTTGAAGAAGGTGTTGCATGAACACTCTTGTGAATCACTATAATAGAACTCAACTAATTGGATAGAGACTGGAATGTTGATTTGAAAACACTTTATAAAGATTTTCTCATTGCCACTGTTGCATTAACGCAAGAAGTGGAGACACTACTATGTGGATAAGAATTGTACGATTGGATTGACATTGGCATCATCTCATTGTTTTTATAAGTATGAAGTGTATTTCATGATATTTTTGAAATTATAGAGATTTTTTAATTTTTTCTTTTTCTCAAAGGGTTTAAGTAATGTGTAGCATAGTTTGACTTGAGTGGTGACATTATAGAAATATACCAAGTACATTTAGAACAGTATTGGATGAAGCTATAGTGCATCCCAAAGTTTTGGGGTTTTCTGGTACATTTTAGCGGATTTTATTTATAAATACTTGTCATAACTGTAGCTTTTAATGGTTTTAGATAATAGCTTTACAGTTATGTGTCAAAATTCTTTTACTTTGAAATACATTGACTAGGTATATCAAGTCTACATTTGATTAAGTGCCTTAGCAGGATTAATGAATTAGGCCATTAAAACGACAAGAATTTTAGCAATACTCTCATATTTATGTATTTATGTATTTATGTATTTATTTATGTATTTATTAAATCATCATGCTACTCATTTTTGTTCATTGTTTATTTATTTATAAGTACATTTGTAAATGAGTCTGTAAGCAGGTCATCATGCATGTCAGATGAAATGCTATGTGTTTTCTACTCACTCTGTTTTATTACTAAGTTGTACATAAATTATTCATTAAAAACAAAATGTTCTTTCTTATACCATAGTTTTGTGTTTTTCTTTTGCAAGCATCGTTTTGTTCATATCATACTTATTTGTGTTATCTCTCTAGTTTTTCATCAGATTTTTTCCATCTTTTTGTTCCTCATTAATGGGCTAGAATATTTAATAATGCATATTTTAATAATATTGTTACTTCTCAAAATTAAACATGTTAGAAAACAAACATAATTTGCTTTATGACTGTTTTCTCTCCTATTTACTTGTTAATTACTGATGATTTATTCTACCTTACCTGTTCTATTTAGTTCAGACTCTTTTTTTCTTATTTTTCAGAATATTCACTGTATGTAGTCAATTTTTTTCCTCAGAGTTGATGCTTACAAACACTTGCCAAGTTGGAAAAATACACTTTTACTTTTACTTGCATCATACTTAATAGATTAGAAAATATATTGCTTTAAATTGAGTCTTCATACAACCTCAAGGTATGTCTTTCTATTTGTAACTAAATGTTTTCTTAACTATGCATTTCAAATATTTCACTAATATGTCTGGTAATATCAAGTCAGTATTTTGGTATATTAAAATCACTTCCATATCTTTATCCAATAGTCTCCATTGAATTTTAAAAGGGTAAAATTCTTATTATCATTTGATCATGAATAAATGGATTTGGAATTATTTCTAGATTATAGAAACATGATGTACTGTTAGAATCTCTTATTTGTAATATTCCATACTTTTCTGCAAAGTGTGTTGGTTTAAATGCTTTTGGATTTAAACTATCTTGTTTATAATATAACCTGGACCACATTATGAACTAGTTCAGGTTGGACTGAACTTTCAGGAATCTATCTCCTTAGCACCTCCCTCAAATAATAGTTAAGATTTCTGAGTTGAGTATTTTTTAGTTTTATTCTTTGGGCTAGATAGATATCTAAGCAATTCAGGTTACTTACTACTTGTGCAGAGTAAGTTCCATTCCTGGCCCCTACTTTATAGGCTCTATACTGGCCTGAAACTGCAGGTACAGTTACAAGCTCCAGCAGTTCTCCTCTCTGGGAACTTAGACTCATGTTCACATCCCACCCACAGGCACATAGTATCAATATTTAAAAGTAACTTCTCCTTTACAAACAAGTCTGAATTTCTAAGCAGCTGCATTTTTTTGTATGTTTGTATTTTACAATATTTCCGTGTATTTTTTTCTTAGACGATTTATATAGCATAGTTTGTTTAACTAGATTATAGCCTGTAAAACTTAAGTCTATAGTGGTATATACTTATAGTCTCTATTTGACCATTAGGTAAGACTATTAGTATTTTGATGCCAGACTGGATGAAGTTCTTTCCCAAAATTGAGTAGTAAACATAAAAGATTTAAAGTAATTTTGTACAGAATTTTGTTTTGATCATCGTGCTTAACATTGTTTACATATGTTCAGAAATTGATATTGATATATCAGTATTAACTAATACACAAGCCTTATTCATATTTGTGAGCCTTATTCAATTTTTATTATTATAGTAATGACTTTTAATGATTATAATCATATTTGACACACACATCAAAAATAGTAAAACAATTGTCATTCTTTTTTTTTAAATTGGAAATTTATTTACATTTCAGTTGTTCTCCCCTTACCCTATTTTCCCCCTCCCTCCCAGGAACTCCTTATCCCATCCCCCCTCCTCCTGCTTCCACGAGGGTGTACCCCGACACCTCACCTCCCCACCCTAGAGTTCCCCCTCCCACGACGTCCAGCCTTCAAAAAAAAAATTGTCATTCTTAAATTATTTTAAATATTTAAAATATTTTAAATTATTTGTAAAAAATTGTGGGAGCTATACTTTGGAAATACTTGAATATTCCTCATTATGCACTTTTATCATGCTCTCCTAATGTGAAAGTCTTTCTTTTATTTATTTTTGTTCCTTTGATCTATTGATTTCTGTTAATGTTCCTGCTTAAAGCATTTTTTTTAACACGAGTAAGGCTACGTCATTGTATCACTTCTTTTCCTAGCAACCATTGATTGTCTGTATATTCCCAAGAAGTGTATAGTTATATGAAACACACCCCATAAATAATGGAACATAGATTTATCCTTTACAGTTATACATCTATGGGTACTGCAAAGCCATTTATACAGTTGCCATCTCATGTCCTGATGACAGCATTTGTCAGCTCTTTGCCATACTTGAACTCTTGAATTTTGAAACTTCCCTTTCTTTTAATGTCTCTGATACTACTTCTGTGCATTGAAAAGCCACTTGCTCAAAGATTTTTGATCAATTGCTTATGGCTCAGTATTGACTGCTTCACTGATACTAAACAGATTTTTCTCTTACATGAAATAAAATTCAGAAACAATTGTTTCATTTAAGGCTCATTTCATATTTGTGCCATTTGGCTCATTCATTGTACCTCGAAGTCTGATTTGTTGCTTGCTTTGTTCATAGCTATGTGACCAGGACTGAATTTTTACTACATACCTACATAACAACATTTCCATTCTGAATAAAGCTAGCCACTATGGATGAAAGTTTTTCTCAGTTTCTGCATGTTGAATATATATGTCCTATACCAAAAATATGTTGTACAATCTTCAGCATGACATTAACTAATTTTAGATGACAAATAAGAGCAATAGCAAGAGCCTGTTTGATTTTGATTTGGTTGCCTTGGGGGAGTCTCACTGATACCAATATACAAGTATTTTACATCAGGCCCTAGGTTTTGTTTAAAAATATATGGCTTCTGGAATCACCATTTCCCACATGTCAGTATACATAAAAACACTTCTGAAAAAAAGAATCTGTAATTCTAAAAATCTATGACATGTTCTCTCTTTCAATTATAGAACCATTCTAACTTTCATTATTTTCAGTTAAACCCAAATTAAAAGTTCATCCTGTGATATTAATAGGAAATAGAAAACAAGTAAGTTGTATTCCTGGACCTTAGATTCAACTCATTCTACAGTTTCTGCCATTAACAAGTAAATTTCAATTGTTTTATTTGTTAATATATACTATTTTGACTATCAGATGAAATCCTGAAGTAGATCCATTTTCTAGCTAGTGTTAATAGAGCATCAATGAGCATGAATGCAGTTATGTCTCCAGTATTAAATTGGGTAGATTCTCAGGAAGATATTTTCACTTTGGGGGGAAGTTCTATACCAATTTCCTTCATTTCTGAATCAGATTACCTCTTAACACTGTTTACCTTTCCTTACCGCCTTTCAATCATTTGTGTTTACACTAGAAACCATTCTAATAGTGTTAAGTTTGAAGGTCAAAGTAGTTCAATTTTTGTTTTTCTAAAGTCTGGGTATTGAACACCTTTAAAAACCTACCTTCCAAATTTTTCATATGATCATTTTTTTAAATGTTTGTGGTGCCCTGGGTTGCTTGGGAATTCCCATTAGATACCTTTTTACAACAACTCAAGTACATGAAACACAATCCCAGTAATGGAAGCTTCATTTAATTATAAGAAATTGCCAGTTAGGTCTCTGTCTCCATTATTTGATACCTTCAATTAGGTTATATCCCTTTACTTGGTCCCCACATATTTTATAACTATCTACTCTATTTCCATTTCCAATTCCTATACTGGAATCTATCAGAGATGTCCAGTTGGGAATCTTTCTCTTCTGTTTTTTGGTGATTTAAGATTCTCTTCATAAATTTTCTGTGAGTGATTGTGCTAAAATTTTGTTGGGGGACTTCATTGAATCTTTACATTTATTTTGGCAAAACAGTCATTTAATCCTAATGATCCATGGACATAGATATTTTCATCTTCTGATATCTTGCTACAAGTTTTCACTTGCTTGGTTAGAGTTACCTCAATATATGTTTGTAGAGATTTCTGTATAAGGAATTGTTTCCTTTGTTTCTTTCTCAGTCCACTTGCAATTTGCATTTAGGATTTTATGTATTATTATTTTTCCTGCTTAAAAGTAACCAGCATCATAAAAAAATCGGCAGTGTTCTTTTTGTATCTATTTTATGAAATAATGTAAGGAATATTGCACTTGGTTTTGAAATTCTGGTGGAATTCTGTACTAACACCATCTGGCACATTTTTGTTGAGGGAGTTATAATGACAGCTTCTCTTTCACTAGTGTGTATAGGTCTGCTTAAATTGCTTATTTGTAATTGTTTTAACTTTGGTAGGTTGTATGGATTTAGAAAATTATTCATTTCATTCAGATTTTTAATTTTGGTAGAGTATAAATTTTTAAAGTATGCCCTTATAATTCTTTGGATTTTTCTGCTGCCTTTTCTTTTGTCCCCTCTAACTTTCTAATATTAATTTGGATATTTTTTTCTCCACCTTTTAGTTAAATTGGATAAGGGCATTCTTTGTGATTTTTCTTAAAATACCAACTGTTTCATTCATTCTTCGTGTTTTTGTTGCCATTTGCTTCTTTGGGGGTGATACTGATTTTTGTTCTAGAACAGTGGTTCTCAACCTGTGGGGATAAAATGACATTTTCACAAGGGTCACATATCATATGTCCTGCATATCACATATTTACAATATGATTCATAACAGGAAAACTACAGCTATCTAGCAATAAAATTATTTTGTAGTTGAAGCTAATACAACATGAGGAACCATTCTAAATGGTTAGGTAGGTTGAGAACCACTGTTCTACAGCTTTTAGATGTGCCATTAAACTATTAATAGGAAATTTCTTTTCTTGGCGCTTAGTACTATGGACTTGCCTCTTAGAATGACCATCATTTTATCTCATGAGTTTGGTTACATTGTGTAATTGTTTTCATTCTATTCTAGAAAGCCTTTAATTTCTGTTGATTTATTTTTTCATTCAGTGTTGAATGTTTTAGTTTTCATGTTTGCAAGCTTTCTGTTGTTGATTTCCAGCTTTAACCATAGTGTTCAGAGAAGATTCATAATGTTAACTCAAATTTCATGAGCCTTTGGAGATGTGCTTTGTGTGAAAATATATGGTTAGTTTTGGAGAAACTTTCATATGCTGGTAGGATGAAGGTATATTCTTCTGTTTATAATATTCTATAAATATTTGTTAGGACTATTTAGGTTATGATGTCAGTATGCTCTACCATTTCTCTTAATTATTGAATGGATGCCATGTATATCAGTAAGAGTTTGGTATTGAGTATGTCTACTGTTACTATATAAGTGTCAATATATGATTTTTGTTGTAATATATTTCTTTTTATTAACATGGGTGCCCTTGTTTTTGAGGCATATATGCAAAGATTTCCCAAGTCCCCTTGGTTAATTGTTTTTGACCATGTTGTTCCTATTTCTTCTGATTAGTATTGACTTGAACTCTATTTTGTGAGATACTTAAATTTCTACACCAGCTTGCTTATTGGATCAGTTTCTTTTTCCATTCTTTCACTCTGAGGTGATGTATATCATTGATGTTAAAGTGTGTTTTTGATATAGCAGAAGGATAGATCCTGTTTTCAAGTCCATTCTTTTAGTTTGTGGCTTTTTTTTTTTTTTTGGTGCATTGAGACCATTATCAGTGAGCTGTGTTGCTTGATTCCTGTTATTTTGTTTTTGTGGTTTAAGTGTCTCCACTTTTGAATTGTTGCTCTAAGATTACTTGTTCCTGATGTTTTCTTTGTTGTGGATAAGCTCTTCAAATTGAAATTTGCTCCTAGTTCCTTCTGTAGGGCTGTCTTTTTGTTTTTTTGAGACAGGGTTTCTCTGTGTAGTCCTGGCTGTCCTGGAACTCATTCTATAGACCAACCAGGCTGGCCTCGAACTCAGAGATCGGCCTGCCTCTGCCTCCCAAGTGCTGGGATTAAAGGTGTGTGCCACCACTGGCTGAGTCTTTAGATAACTGCTTAAATTTGGATTTTATTATAGTATATCTTTTTTTTTTTTTTTTTTTTCGAGACAGGGTTTCTCTGTGTAGCCTTGGCTGTCCTGGAACTCACTCTGTAGACCAGGCTGGCCTCGAACTCAGAAATCCGCCTGTATCTGCCTCCCAAGTGCTGGGATTAAAGGCGTGCGCCACCACCGCCCGGCTTATTATAGTATATCTTCATCTATTGTGGTTGAAAGTTGCCAGAGTGTTTGTTTCTCTTCCATCTCTGTATTCTATTTGTGAGGTTTCTCTCAGCTTCTTGTTCAAGTTTTCTAACTTTTTCCACTTTTCATTTCCATTTTTCCTTCAGTTTTGGTTGTCCTTTTTGATTTTTTTGCATGTTCAGGTGTTGAACTTTTTATTCAGCTTTTTGTATTTTCATAGATTTTATTAATGGATTTATTCATGTCTTATAACATATTGCAGCTATTTTAAAACACTTGTATTTCAGCTATGTTGCTTTTCTCTGGACCTAATAAAGTATGGTTGGTTGGCTCTAATGGAGACATATTGTCCTTGCTATTATTGATACATTTTTTATATTTGTGTCTAGGCATTTGAGTTGGTGCTACTTGTAATTCTAGGTATTGATACAAGCCTTGTCTGTATTGAGTCAGTGTTCTGTTGTTTTCTGTTTCCTTTTTTTGCTTCTTATTAAAAATATTGTGGTTATATGTTGTCTAGTAGGGTTTGGTTCTGAGATCCTTCCAAATGAATAATTATTTTTTGCTGTCCATCGACAATCAAATACCAATGTATCTTCACCTCCATTCTCCATGAATAGATATTTTCTGCGTTGAATATTAGCAGGTTTGGGTCAGGCTGCCAGGACTTAGTTCGTTTAAATGCACCTGCCCAATTTTTTGTATTAGAAAATACAATTTGCTTGAGGTTTTCCATACCCTCTTCCACATATGAGTCTTGAAAGGAGGGGTAATAGAGATATTCCACTTAGGGTTGTAGGGTTTATCATGCTCTTCAGGATAAAAGTTTATTCAAGTATCCTCTGTAGAGTTGGCTTAGTTGTCATAAACTCTTTAGATTGCTTTTATTGTTGAAGATTTGTTAATTATAATCTATTTCAAGAGGATTCGTTGATGGGGATTTAGCAGTGCACTAATCTACTGGCAATAGCTATAACTCTTCAGGAATTACTGTCTTGCTATATTTATTTAGCATAAAGATGGTATTATGTTTTTCCCAGAAGGCCATATATCCCCTCTCTTTTGGACATTTATGTAAACTATTTGGTGGCTTTATATAAACTATTTTTTGGCTTTATATTTATATAAACTATGTAAGTAAGTTTCTATATTGGACTTCTATTTCTTTGATTGAAATAAATGTTTCCCAGCTAGTAAAGTACTAATTTTATTAATATAGCTGAGGCTCTATAGTAAAACCTGAAATCATACATTAATTCCTCAAACAATAACCTCATTGTTTAGGATTATCTCTCTATTGTTCTTTTATCTTTCCACATGAATTTTAAAAATTTCCTTTTCTTTAAAAATGGTGCTGGAATTTAATTTACCGGTGTAAATAGTGTTTTTTTTTCTTTATTTAAGATTTATTCATTTTATGTACATGAGTGCTCTGCATGTATGCCTGTCTACCAGAAGAGGACATCAGATGTAATTAAGGATGGTTGTGAGCCATAATCTGGTTGCTGGGAATTGAACTCAGTACCTCTGGCAGAACAGCCATCTTAACTACTGAGGCATCTCTCCATCACTCTCCCCCAATGCCCTTACCGTGCTCTATAAATATGTTTTTTTATTTTTATGTGCATTGATGTTTTTCCAGCATGTATGTTCATGCTAGAGGGCCAGATTCACTGGAACTGGAGTTACAGACAGCTGTGAGTTGTGATGTGTGTGCTGGAAATTAAATCTAGGTCCTCTGGAAGAGTAACCAATGCTTTTACCTGTTGAGCTTTCTCTCCATCTCCTATAGTCACGAGTTAATATAATAATACCTATGGCCTTTCAAATATTTGTATTGCTTTTATTTTCCTCTCTGAGGAACAGCCATTTTTCCCATTTTCTGATTGCTTAATTACTTTCTATTCCCCTCTATACTAAACTCAAAACCATTATCATGGCAATGGTTTCATTTTACACTTCTGGTTTCTGTAGTCATGTACAACGTGAAGTTAACAGGCTCCTAACTACAAAATATGTCTATGTGAGTCTGGGTTCCCTCTCAATAGGCTATTACCAAGTTCATTTTCTTTACCTCTCAGTAGTGTTCCAGAATGTACCATGTTTTCCTTATCCATTTGACAGTTGATGGACACTTAGGTTGAAGTATATCTATGTGGTTTATTTTGATTTCTGTATGTTTAACCAGCTCTGTGTTTCAGGGACAAAGTCAGGTTAGTCATGGTAATCTTTTTGATATGTGTCTTTAGTCTGCAATTATTTGGACATTTTAAAGTCTATGTTCATTTGTAGTTTTCTTTTTGTTTTGTCTTTATCTGCTTTAGGTATTAAAGAGATGCTTGCTCTATAGAAGTTTGGGAGTGTTCCTTCTATTTCTATGATTCGAGGAGTTTAAGAAGGATTGGTAGTATATTGTGTCTCAATGTCTGTTAGAAATATCCTATGAATTTATCTGGCCTTAAACTTTTTCTGAAAAGATTTTTATTGCTATTTTAGTCTCGTTATTTGATTATTTTTAATTTATTGACATCTTGGTTTAACTTTGTTGGTTTGGATAATCTAAAAAATTATCTACTTTGAGGTTTTCCAAATTAAAGAAGTATAGAGTTTTTATAATATCCTTCATATCATCTATAGTATTCTAAATTTTGTTGGTGTCCTTTGTAAAGTTTTGTTATACAACCCCCTCCCCCACTGTTTTCTATTTTCTTTGTCCATCTTTTTATTTTATTTTGGAAAAAAGTAGGTTCGCACCTTTAATATCAGGAAGAACAGGCAGGTCCATCTCTCTGTTCAAGTGTTCAAGGCCAGTCTGGTTTACAGAATAATGGCCAGGCCTGCACAGGATAGCAAAATCCTGTTCATTGCTGATTCTGCTAATTTGGGTCCTTGTTTTCTTTTAGTTAGCTGGGCTAAGGGATTTAAAATTTTGTTTATCTTCTTAAAGAACTAGCTCATTGGCTTATGTATTCATTTTATTATTGTCTTTATTTCGGTTTTAATTTTTGCCCTCATTTTTACTTGTATCCAATGTGTTTGATTTTCATTGCCTACTATTGAGAATGATGTATGGAAAATATCTGCAATTTCTTTGTTAGTATAATCTGTGACTTCATATCTACTAGTATTTTTATGAATTTTTGTAGCTGTTTTATTTTATTTGGTTTGGTTTTTACAATTTTGGCTTTACAGTACTGCTGTTCTGCCCTCCCACAATTGTTCATCCCATTTCATTTGTCCTGAGAGGCTCTCACCTCCCAGGTCTCTGGTACATTCTAAAGGGTTCCCCTACCTCCTAACCCCCTGAGGTTACATATTTCCATTCATTTTGTTAGCCCTCAGGGCTTCTCTCTTGTTCCTCTTCTCAATACCTGTTCCTGTTTTCTCTCACCCTCTGCTCTCTCACTTAAGTCCCTCCTTCCCTCTCTCTCACTTTGCTGAAGTTGTTTATCAGTTGTAGGAGTTCTCTGGTACAAACTAACCCCTTTGACCTAGAGCCTGGAAGTATATTGAGTATTTTTGCATCAATATTCATAAGCAAAATTGGTCTAAAGTGCTCTTCCTTTCTTGGGTCTTTATGTGGTTTAGGTATCACAGTAATTGTGGCTTCTTAAAATGAATCAGATAGTATTCCTGTTTCTATTTTATGGAATAGCTTGAGGAATGCTGGTACTAGTTCTGCTTTGAAGGTCCAGTAGAATTTTCTGCTAAAGCCATCTAGCCCTGGGCTTCTTTTGGTTGGGAGGTTCTTCTATTTACATAGGGGACATGGGCCCATTTAGAAAGTTTATCTGTTCTTGATTTAACTTTGGTATATGGTATAGGTCTAGAAAATCATCCACTTCATCTCAATTTTCCAGTTGAAAATTGTTGAGTATAGGCTTTTGTAGTGGGATCTGATGATTTTTTTGAATGTCCTCAATTTCTGTTGTTATTTCTCCCTTTTTTGTTAATTTTTCTATGTCCCCTTTAGTTAGTTTGGCTAGGGATTGATTTTCTCAAAGTACCAGCTTTTGGTTTTGTTGATTCTTTGTATCATTCTCTTTGTTTCTATATGGTTGATTTGGCCCCTGAGTTTGACTATTTCCTGACGTCTACCCCACTTGCATGCATTTCTTTCTTTTTGTTCTATAGCTCTCAGGTATGCTGTTGAGTTGCTAGTGTAGGATCTCCCCAGTTTCTTTATGAGGGCACTTAGTGCTCTTACCACTGCTTTCATTGTCTTATAATTTGGGGTATGCTGTATCATCATTTTTATTGTGTTTCAGGAAGTCGTTAATTTCTTTATTTCTTCCCTGACCAAGTTATCAGTGTGATTAGAGAGTTGTTCAGTTTTAATAGGTATGTGGGTTTTCTGGGTTTTTTGTTTGTTTTTCTGTATTAAAGTCTAGCCTTAGTTCCTGGTGATTTGATTGGATGCATGGGATTATTTCAATCTTCTTGAATCAAAGGCTTGTTTTGTGAATGATTATATTGTCAGTTTTAGAGAAGGTAATGAGGTGCTGGGAAGAAGCTATGTTTTTGTTTTAGTGTGAAATGTTTTGTATATATTGTTAAATCCATTTTTTTCATGAACTCTTAGTTTTACTGTGTCTCTGTTTAGTTTGTTTCATTGACCTGCCCATTGGTGAGAGTGGGTGTTGAAGTCTCCTTCTATTATTGTGTAGGGTTCAATGTGTGCTTTGAACCTGAGTAGAGTTTCTTTTATAAATGTGGGTGCCCTTGCATTTGGGGCAAAGATAGATGTTCAGAATTGCACCTTTCTCTTGATGGATTTTTCCTTTGATGAGAAAGTGTCCTTCCCCATATTGCTTGATAGCTTTTGCTTGAAAATCTATTTTACTGAATATTGGTGACTCCTGCTTATTTCTTGAGACCATTTGCTTTGCAGACTTTTTTTTCAGCCTTTTACTCTCAGGTAGTGTCTGGTTTTGTCATTGATGTGTTTTCTCGTATGCAGCAACATGCTGGCTCCTGCTTGTGTGTCCAGTCTGTTAGCTTATGTCTTTTTATTGGGGATTTGAATCCATTGATATTGAGAGATGTTAAAGACAGATGATGGTTAGTTTCCGTTACGTTTGTTTTTTAGATGGCATTATTTGTATGTGATTCATTGTTTTTGCTGTGAGATGATTAATTTCTTGTTTTCACTTATGATACATTAATGATGAATTGATTCTTAATCAGTATGAAGGAACTATTTTTTATCTCTCCTGACTAAAAGTTGCTTAATGACATTTTGCACATCGTTGAATTATGTTGTCAATTAATTTGCTAGTTCAATTTTGTTTGGATAAGGATATTCAACATTATACACTGAGATAGTGCCAGTCTTTTAGGACAAGATATGTTTCTTAGAGACTGCAACTGGATGAAATCTGTTGATATTATATTTTCAAATAAATAAATTATATTCATTTCCACTTAGTCTCATGAACTTCCGTCTTCTTGTCATCTTTGTGATTTTGTATTCTAAGTTCAATTAATGCTGCCTTTACAAACATATGTGCTGTTCTACTCTGTCAGTTAGGGGACAATTGACTACTATTATGTTTATTATGTGTCATGTATTAATTCCTATAGTTTTGTAGTTTATTATATTTTCTTAGTTCTCATTTTGTTTTATTTTATTTTTTCTTTGTGCCTTCTTGGGTAGTTTTACCTCTTACTTTATGATAAGAATTACTTCTGCCCTATTAGAATCAAATTCGTGATCATATAATTCTTTATTCTGCTTTTGTCATAGAATGTTTTAATTATCTTTCCAAAGTCATACTAGTTTTTCGGAGCTAAATACCTGTGGTTCACAAATGTGTCCTTTCAGGACTTAAATTACATTTTTCAGTGCACTTCTGCTTTTTTGTTTTTGTTCTCATGGGCCTGTTTTTTATATGTCACTGTGTTTCCATATTAACTTCTCAATATGCCATTTTTCTGTATGTTTTTTGACATATTCTTCATGTCACAAATATGTGAGAATAACTCTCCTTCAATCTGAGTATATCTTTTACTATGGTAATACTAAATATATTTTCTATTCCTTTTTGCATGGAGTTTTCCACCATTCTTCTAGGTTCATAATTCACACATTCAAGATTTTTTTATAAATATATTTTTTTAAACTTAAGGTTCTCCTTGACTAAATGTACAAAATTTTGCCTTGTTTTCATGTCTTGATTTTTTTTGTCTTAATTTTATATTCTAATTGTCACTACACTCTATATTTGACTTGTTTGGTACTTCATTTGTAGGATCATACCAATTTTTGTAGTATTTATATTATTTGTCTTTAATAAAAATGTATATCCTTAACTTACTTATTATACCTTCTTTGTTTTCTTTTTGTAGTTCATATATTTATTTACATTCATTTATTCAGGGAAACAATCTCCCCAGACTTCCACTACAACAGTCACTTGCCAGACTGCCAAAGGCCTCTACTTAATAGGAAAATAGAACAACAGTTGAATATACAAAGGTCATCTCTTAATCAATACTTTAAGGAGTAAAGGTATATTAACACAATGAATATAAGTTTAAAACAAAAGAAAAATATTTCAAAAGGTATATAACAGGGAAATGAAGAAAAGTGGGGGAGGAGGAATGAAATTAGGAGTGATAACTATATGGAGTTTCTTGAAGTTTAGAGGTAAAGTTTTGTCATCAGATAATGAATAACTCTCCTGTCTTGAGAGGGTGAGATACAAGGAAGACCAGGGTCAGAGTATGTAGTTTACTAGAAGAACAATTAGAGGAAAACAAGACAGAGGTGGAAATGGAAAGAAAGGAAGGGAGGAACAAAAGGACATAATAAAATAGCAGCATAATTTAAGATCAGGACTGGGTCAGTTACTCTGGTTATTAAAAATAGATGGGATAGATAGAGGAGAAAAAGATAGATGAATATATAGGATACAAAACTGTAATGTGAATGGGTGTGCTACCTTCCTTGAGATCATGGGAAGTATTTACTCCAAAAATCTGTATTCTCCCTCTTCCAACAACTATCCACTGTCAATAACACCTGAAAGCACTGAGTCTTGACGATAATCTATATACTCTATTGTGAGATTTTTGCCTGTATTGATAATCACAGCTACTTTGAATTAATAAGTTAATTTTTTCCTTTGTTCTTTACTTTTCCCCTACCTGAGGACAATAACCACACAATACTCTTCCCCAACCTTATCACTTACATCCTTTTGTTTCCTCCTATACAGTGTCCATGAGCCCTGGTGGTGGTGGTGTTAATAAGTCCTATATGGAACTGAGCATTCAGTTTTATCCTCAGCATGTTAAAAATTTGTCTATATCTCCATTAACATCTGTCTCCTGTGAAAAGAAACTCCTCAGACCTAAGCTAATATCAGCCTGGATTTATAAGCATAGACATAAATATTCAAAAGGGAGTTTGTCATAATATTTATTTAGCAAAGCAACAGTAGCATTCATATCCTAGGACTTAAGATCTCTTTTGTTGGCTTTTGAGGAGGACTACACTGCTAGGCATTAAGTTACTTCTAGTGCAACAGGTTTTATCCAGTTGCTTACAATTTTCATGCTTCTGTTGAAGATCAGTACTATAGCATACAGTGTCTGCCATTGGCTGGAATAGTTGATGTCTTTTCTACCCTAGCAGCTTACAGCAGAACATTACAACACCATGGAAGGTAGCCAGCATGAAGAAAGTCTCCTTTTTTTAGATTGATTTCCATTAGATTTTATATGTGATATGCCCTGCATAGGGTCTTAAAAAATAGTTGTGTATAACAGGGGGTGGGGGGGTAGGAATGGCAATCACTTTGTGTTGTTTTGAGTCTGGAGACATTCTGACCAATAATTAATAGTGAAGTATCCCATGACTTATTTAATTCAATAATACTAGCAAGAAAGGAGAAATTTTTGTGGTTCCTTTGATACTGATAACATCAACTGAAGTGTGTATTATCTTTTGACATAAAGTCTTTATATGTGATTAGGGTGGGATACCAAGGACAATCAATGTAATAGTCTGTTGGAATGGAGACTTCTGGGATCTTCCTGACTTAACTGTTTGGCACATATTCTATATCTTGTGCTAATATTAACATTTAGCAATCCCTATCTTATGTGAACATTGTTCACCCACAGAAAGTAAATTTGAATTCTTACAGATTAAGTAGTGTTCTTAAATATATTTTTTAAATAAATCATTAGTCTGTTGAACATGCACAATTCCCACCTTTTCTTTAAACTCATAAATCCTGCTTACATATTTAAGTTTCTGTATTCCTGACCCCATCATGTATGCTACTATTCCTCGACATGTTTTTGTAAAGTGTGTTACAAGATGTTGGGCTTCTATATGGCTTTATGTGCCTTCTTCAGCCTGATTTTTGGTATTTGAACTTTCTCTTGTGATTAAGCCAACCAAGATTACACTTCAGAATTTGTTTGTTGTAACTACTACATACTACCCTCTAGCTCATAACATAATGCCTTTCAATGTCTTTTCCTTTCTCAAACCTCTAACTTATGTTCCATGTTAAACACACAAAGCAAGATCTGAGATCTGAAGCTAGGATTCATGTAGTGGAAAACTATATTTACCTTATTTAGTCTTTTTCAAATCTTTTCCATTTTTTACCAATTACAAAATTTCAGTTTTCTTTAGCACTAATATTCCATAGTATATGTATAATAATTATCTCTTGTCATCTATCTGTTTATGAACACCTAAGTTCCATTTTCTAATTATTGGGTTTAAAACAGCACTGAACAGAGATGTGTAAATATTCTTTATAGTAGTATATAAAGTTCTTTGTGTATATGCCCAGGAATAGCATAACTGAATCATATGGCAGTTATACATTTTCTCTGTGTAGCCCTTGTTGTCCTGGAACTCTTTCTGTAGAAATGGATGGTCTTTTACTGAGACATCTGCTTTCCTCTGACTCCTGAGTGCTATGTTTAAGGTGTTCACCACCACTACCCTGCTGATAATTGTATGTCTTTGGTAGTTGTATGACTGCTTTTAGAAATGTCTGGAATAGTTCATAATTTATATCAACAGTGTATGAGATTGACACAAGATTGATTGTCCTCTTTTGTATTGTGAAATAGAACCTTTCTAACTATACACACACCCAATCTGTACCCCCTACATTATACAGATAGTGCATATATATATATATATATATATATATATATCACACACACACACACACACACACACACACACACACACACACATACATGTGGGTATAAGGCCAGGAGTGGTACAACTATATCATGGCAATTATTTATTTTTCTATTTTTATTTTTCAAGACAGAATATCTCTGTAGTTCAGGCTGTCCTGAAGCTAACTCTACAGATATACCTGATCTCATCAATATATACATTTATATATAGTAATATAAATGCATATATATATATATATATGTGTGTGTGTGTGTGTGTGTGTGTACACATGCATATTATACATGTGTGTATATATTGGTACATATACATATATGTGCATCTAAGATACATATACACACATATTTGTACACATAGGTGTTTGTGTGTGTGAGTAGTAGCAGTAGTAGTAGATGATTTTCTGAGGGCAGTAACCTCACTTGCTTCAGGAATTTTCTAGTACATATAATTTCCCCATTCTTGAATGGGCCTTAAATTCAACTAGACAACTGGTTGTTACCACTGTCTTGTGACTGTCCTTTATTTTATGTTTATTAATTATCTTGTCATTTTCTTGACTATCATAGGTGTTACAAGTAAGTAAGACATATTATTTGGATAACTGATAAAAGGTACCAAAAATGGTATTGATATAGAATAATGAATTATCACATGGAATAAAGATGCTATGATATTCTTTACATTCGATAGTCTTTAGATTTATAATCTAATTTTATCGTATGAAGACACAAAAGGTTCCTTTGACTTCAAAGTGACTAGATTGGATGCTTTATAGAATTCAAATTGAATGATAATAGGAATTGAAGATCAGTAGCAGGTAATATTTTGTATTTGTAATCCCAATACTTAGAAGGCTAAATCTGCAAGGTGAGAACAAGCACAACATGGCCGCTTACAGTGTGTCTCTGTTTACACAAAGAAGGAAACAAAAGTGATATGTTTCCATTGATGTTTTAAGGATAATTGATAGGGTGGAGCTGGAGATGTGAAATGCCTGTTAAGAGCACATGTTGCTCTTGCACAGAATCTACGTTTGTTTCCCAAAACCTGTGTGATAGTTCAGTCACTGTAACACCAATTCCAGGATACCTTTATGGCTTATATCTTCTGATAGAGGCATGTACATGCTTTCAAGAAAAGCACTCAGATACAGTCATATACATAAAATAGAAGTAAATTATAAATAACAAGAAGAGGCTGGAGAGATGGTATAACAAACAAGAGCATGTGCTGTTTTCTGGTTTCCATGGGCACTATACTCATGTACAGAAACATACAGAATAACATATACATATGAATATAAATTGAAATTATTATTATTTAAACTTTTTTACAGTCAAGTTGTTAATCTCTTACCCAGTCCATCCTCTGACAGTTCCTTGTCACAATCCTCCTCCATCTCCAAGAGGATGTCCCCACCACATCCTACCCCCTAGACCTCCCCACTCCCTTGGGTCTCAAGTCTCTCTAGGCTTAGATGCTTCTTCTCTCACTGAGGCCAGATCAGGCAGTCCAGTGCTGTATAGGCATTGAGGGCCTTGTATCAGTATGTATCAGTATGTATCAGTATGTATGCTGTCTGGTTGGTGACTCAGTGTCTGAGAGATCTTGGGGGTCCAGATTAGTTGATACTGCTGGTCTTCCTCAGGGTTTTCTCTCCTCCTCAGCCTCTTCCAGCCTTTTTCTAACTCAACCACAGGGGCACCCAACTTCTATCTATTGGATGGGTGTAAGTATATGCATCTGACTCTTTTAGCATCTTCTTAGGCCTCTTAGAGGGGCCACCATGCTAGGCTCCTTTCTGTAAGCACACCAAGCATCAGCAATAGTGTCAGGCCTTGGAGCCTCCCCTTGAACTGGATCCAAATTTTGGCTGGTCATTGGAACTCCTTTCCCTCAGTGTTGTCTCCATTTTTGTCCCTGCAATTCTTTTAGACAGGGACAATTCTGGGTCAGAGTTTTTGACTGTGGGATGACAACCCCATTCCTGAACTTGAAGCCCTGTCTTTCTATTGTTGGTGGACTCTACAAGTTTCCTCTCTCCACTGTTGGGCATTTCATCTAAGGTAGTTTTTAGGTAGTTTTTCTGCTCTTGACTTAACTTTGGTACATGATATCTATCTAGAAAAATCATCCATTTCATCTAGATTTTGTAAGGTTTTTTTGTGTGTGTGTGTGTGTGTGTGTGTGTGTGTGTACATGGTTTTGTACTAGAATCTGATTTTTTTTTTAATGTCCTCAGTTTCTATTGTTATGTTTCCCTTTTCATTTCTGAGTTTGTTAATTTGGATACTATCTCAGTGCCCTTTAGTTAGTTTGGCTGGAGGTTTATCTATCTTGTTGATTTTTCTCAAAGAATCAGCTTTTGGTTTTGTTGATTACTTGTATAGTTCTCTTTGTTTCTATTTGATTGATTTGGGCTTTGAGTTTAACTATTTCCTGACCTGTACTCCTCTTTAGTGTGTTTGTTTTCTTTTTGTTCTAGGACATTCAGGTGTGCTGTTAAGTTGCTAATTGTTTGATCTCTACAGTTTCTTTACCAGGGCACATGATGTTATGAATTTTCCTCATACCACTGCTTTCATTTTATCCCATAACTTTTAGTATGCTGAATTATCATTTTCATTGTGTTTCAGGAAGTCTTTAATTTATTTATTTCTTCCCTGACTAAGTTATCAGTGAGTAGAGAGGTGTTCAGTTTCCATAGGTGTGTGGGTTTTCTGTTGTTTTAGTTGTTATTGAAGTTTATCTTTTGTCCATGTTGATCTGATAGAATTCGTGGGATTATTTCAATCTTCTTGAATAGGTTGAGACTTGTTTTGTTACAGATTTTATAGGCAGTTGTCTAGAAGGTACCATGAGGTGCTGAGAAGGTGTATTCTTTGGTTTTAGGATGAAATGTTCTATAGATATCTGTTAAATCCATTTGGTTCATTACCTCTATGAATTTACTGTACCACTGTTTAGTTTCTGTTTCAATGGCTTGTCCATTGGTGGAGAGTGGGGTGTCGAAGTCTCCCCCTATTATTGTGTGGGGTTCAATGTGTGATTTGAGTCTAGTAAAGTTTCATCTATGAATGTAGGTGATCTTAGATTTGAATCATAGAAGTTGAGAATTTCTCTTGGTAAATTTTTCCATTGATTAATATGAAGTGTCATTCCCCATCTTACTTGATAACTATTGGTTGAAAGTCTAGTTTAGTGGATATTAGAATGGCAACTGCTGCTTGTTTCTTGGGACCATTTGCTTTGCAGACTTTTTTTCAGTCTTCTACTCTGAGGTTGTCTTTGGTAGTGAGGTATGTTTCTTGTATGCAGCAAAATGCTGGATCAACTTTGTGTATCCATTCTGTTAGCTTATGCCTTTGTATTGGGGAATTGAGTCTGTTGATGTTGAGATATATTAAAGACAGATGATTGTTAGTTTCTGTTATGTTTGTTATAAGTGGCAGTATGTGTATGTGATTGTCTCCTTTTCTTTTTGCTATGAGATGATTAATTTCTTGTTTTGACTTATAATATATTAATGATGAATTGTTTCTTAATCAGTATGAAGGGACCATTTTTATCTCTCCTGATTAAAAATTGCTTAAGGCCATATTTTCAGATTGTGGAATCAGGAAGCCAGCTCATTTGCTAGTTCCATTTGTTTTGGATAAGGATATTCACCATTACACACTAAGACAATGCCAGTCTTTTAGGACAAGATGTGTTTCTTGGAGATGGCAACTGAATGATATCTGTAGAGCTGCATTGGTAAAGAGATATTGTTTAAATTTGATTTTTTCCTGGAACATTTTGGTTTCTCCATATATGCTGATTGAGAGTTTTGCTGGGACTAGTAGCCTGTGTTGGCATATGTGTTTTCTTAGGGTCTTTATTACCTCTTTCCAAGCCCTTCTGGCTTTTAGCGTCTCTGTTAAGAAATCTGGTGTAATTCTGATAGGTCTGCCATTATATGTTACTTGGCTTTCCCCCCTTACCACTGTTAATATTCTTTCTTTGTTCTGTGCATTTAGTGTTTTGATTATTATGTGACAAGAGTATTTTCTTTTCTGATCTAACGTGTTTGATGTTCTATATGCCTCTTATATATTTATGGCCATCTTTTTCTTTAAGTTGGGGAAGTTTGCTTCTATGATTTTGTTGAAGATGTTTGGAGTCCTTTGAGATGGGGAATCTTTGCTCTCTTCTATTTCTGTTATTCTTAGATTTGGTCTTTCCTTTGTGTCCTTAATTTCCTGTGTGTTTTGGGTTAGAAGTTTTCTCTGTTTTGAATTTTCTTTTACTGTGTTGTCAATATCTTCTAAGGTATCTTCTACACCTGAGATTCTTTCTTCTATCTCTTGTATCCTGTTGATGATGGTTATATCTGTATTTCCTGACCCTTTTCCTAGGTTTTCAACTCCCAGGTTGTCTCTGTGTTTTCTTCATTGTTTCTACTTTCACTTTTTGTTTTGCACCACTTTGTTCAATTCCTTCACTTGTTTGATTATGTTTTCATGTATTTTTTAAGGGATTTATTTGTTTCCACTTTAAGGGCTTCTACCTTTTTACCCGTGTTTCCTTTATTTCTTTCAGTGAGTTATTTATATCTCCCTTAAAGAATTTGATTAGGATTTTAGGTCAGCATCCTGCTTTTCAGGTGTGTTGTTTATCCAGGGCTTGCTGTGGTGGGAAAACTGGGTTCCGATGATGCCAACATATATTGACTTCTGTTGCTTATGATCTCGTGCTTGCCCCTCACCTTCTGGTTATATCTGGTATTAAAAGGCCTGGGTGTCTCTGTCTGGAATCTGCCTCTTGTGTTACTGGGTTGCTGTAGGTCTCCTGAGAGGCCTGTGACACTAGTTATAGCAGTCCTTCTGTGTGGCTTTCAGACTGTGGGGTCTTCAGAGGGGCAGACAAGTTGATGATCTGTTGCCCTGCATGCAGCTGATCTGGTAGACCTTCAGACTGTGAGATTTTCAGAGGATCAGACAAGTTGATGATCTGTTACCCTGTGTGCACCAGATCTCCTAAGAGGCCTTCAGTCAGTACAAGTAGTACTGTTGTACTACTAATAAATATTTGTCTAGTATTATATTAAATCTAATATGGTTATAATATTTGAGGTTAAAATATATCCTATTTGAATTACATTAAATGTCAGAATATGAAATCATTGTCAATTTTAATAGAAGAAAGGAATGCTTTACAATTTTGATTCAGTTTCTACATAAGCATTAAAACTTTTGATTCATTATATTTGTCTATTATTTCTGTAGAATGTGTTTTTTCTCTAATCCAGGAATAGTGTTGCCCTACTCTAGTCCTATCTACTTAAAAGTCAACAGGAGGACTGCATGTCTGAAGTCACCTTGACAACTCTGAAACCTCTTTTCCCCATCTCAACAATAAAAAAGATGATAGTATCTTCATAGGACCCATAACCTTTTATCTGCATACTCAGTAAATTTAAATTATCTAATTATCAATAAATGTTTAAGAATAAACTTATTGTAAATGAATAGAAGAAAATTAGGAGGCAGAACTGAAAGGAGTATAGATACCTGTCAAAAAAGGTACTGAGATGTTACATTTGCTACATGTAACACAAGGCAGTTGAAGTTTGAATATTGACTCCATGTGCATGTTTCTCTATGTTGCTAGCCATATTGGGTAGTATACAGTTTTTGAGATAAAAGTAGATTGCAGAGACTAAAGGAAAGGCCATCCAGAGACTGCCCCACATGAGGATCTGTCCCATATATAATCAACAAACCCAGACACTATTATGGATGCCAAGAAGTACATGCTAACAGGAGCCTGATATAGCTGTCTCTTGAGAGGCTCTACTATAGCCTGACAAATACAGAGGCGGATGCTTGCATTGGACTGAGCACAGGGTCCCCAATGGAGGAGTTAGAGAAAGGACTGAAGGAGCTGAAGATGTTTGAAACCCCATAGGAAGAATAATAATATCAACCAATCAACACCCCCCAGAGCTCCCAGAAACTAAACCACCAACCAAATATCACACATGGAGAGACCCATGACTCCAGCTGCATATGTTGCAGAGGATTGCCTTGTCTGGTATCAATAGGAGGAGAGTCCCTTGGTCCTGTGAAGACTTGATTTCCCAGTGTAGGGGAATGCTAGGGCGGCAAGACAGGAGTGGGTGGGTGGGGGAGCACCCTCACAGAAGCAGGTGGAGGGGGATGGGATAGGGAGATTCCACTGGGGAAATCAGGACAGGGGATAACATTTGAAATATAAATAAAGAAAATATCTAATAAAAAACTAACCAAACAAAAGCAAAAATAGAAAATAGATTGCTAATACCTTTTTACTTGATGAATGAATAAATTCTTCAAGTTTTTTGAAACATGCTTTAATTTCTTATTGCTCAACTCTTTTAAAAGCAAACACCAAATAAACGTTTGCTCTAGATGAGATCATGAAGGCATATATTATGATATTTATTTGTCACGTTGTCTATAAGTTATTACTTAGCAGAGAGTGTAGGCACTGTTTTTAATCTCAGCTCTCACTCAGCATAGACAAGAGGATCACTGAGGTCAAGGCCGGCCTGGGTTACAGAGATCCAGGACAGCCAGAACAACCCTGTGTCAATAAAATAAAACAAATAAAATATTTATGTGTTAGCTGTTCAATTTTTTCTTTATAAACATACACTGTGGACAATGTATCAACTATATTTTAATAAAAGTAATTTTTTAAATTATATGATAGCATGTGATGAGTTTGGTACTTGAAATAAAAGCATTTTCCAACCTTTAGGGATTTTAGTTATTTTTCAATTGCTATGAATAAATGACCATGTCCAGTGGAACTTATAATGGAAATAATTTACTGAAGATTTACAGTTCAGAGTGTTAGTATGTGATCATTCTTGAATGGAGCTTGGCAGCAAGCAGACAGGCATTGTACTGGGATAGTAGCTGAGATCTGATATCTGGGTGCACTAGCTAAAGGCAGAGTGGTATCTCAGAATGTCTTAGAGTTTTGAAACAGAAGCTCATCACCAGTGACACACCTCATCCAAAAGGCATACATCCCAATAGTTTCTAAATACTTCTACCAACTGAGCATGTAATGGCTAAAGTTTTATTTTAAGTTTAAATTACTCTGCTTAAGAAATCTATAAAATGCTTCTTACATGTAAACCCCACTTGTCCAAGGACAGATAAAGGTTGTAGATTATATATAATAACAAGCCATATATTTTTTGCTTCTGTAAACAATACTGGTTTTCCCAACTGCATACTATATGCTTGATTGTATATAGGCAGGAGGTACTGAGGCAGAAAGTATATCAAGATATATACTTTCCCTTATTATACAAATGCAGGAAGTACACAGTCTTTGGTAGGATTTACCTTTAAAATTCCTTAATAATATAATTTGCTGTGATACTCTGGCCAAGGCTTCTCTTCCTGGCCAGCATTTAATAAAGACTGCTTCAGATTTAGCTCAAAGATTGTGGTAATGGTCTTATTCTTGCCTGGTGCGTTTAACAAGGACCAAGAATTCAAATATATGAGCCTACAGGTGCCATTCTTACTCAAACTCCTGCATTCCTTTCCATATCCTACAAAAGCTTCTGCTTATATGAAAATTCAAAATTTACTCCTACTTCAAAACACTTCATTGACTTTGAGAGTGTTAACAGATTAAAAGTCTAAAGTTTCATATGAAATTCAAGGCTTATTTTAATTATAATGTTTATAAAAGTCAAAAAGTAAGTTATACACTTCCAATTCACAGTTCCAGAAAACATATATTATCTTTCCAGAAGTAGAGGAATGAAGGTATAGCAAGGAAATGCTGTGTCAAAGTAGGAGTGAAACTCAGCAATGTCCAAATCCTATAATTCCATGTCCTACATCATAGTGCTTACATGCCTTTCTATTTCCAGTTTTGTTGAATAAAGCATACTTCTTTCTCTTGGTCTAGTTTTACTTCCTGACTGCAGCCCTGCTTGGCAGAAAGCCCATGGCTCTGGCACTTTAACATCCTGTGGGCTCATTTTAACATCTTCATGCCATGGCCTCTCAGAATTACAGGGACTCCAGTGCCTTGAGACTGGCACCAGCTGCTTTCCATAACAAAGGAGGAAGATTCTATCCAATTTACTGTTGTATTCTCCATGATTGTAAAGCCACAAACATATGTCATACACTCCATAGTTCAGCTGCTTGTTTGATTTAAAACCTGGCCCCTACATTAAATTATATATGCATAAATTTTGATTTATTTTTGCTTCTTAGAAATGGAAAATTCCTTGGCATTTTTCTTTGACATGTTGCAGGATTAGCTTTTGTCCTTGGGATATCACACCCTTTATTTCATTCCCTCCAAGACTCTCCTTATCTTTTTAGTACAAGTCTTAATTCCAATATCAAATATTTTGGTGTTCCTTTTCTCTTCAAAATGTATGTTTTTATTTTATTTTTATCTCGCTTGTTCTTTCTCATTATAGACATATATTAGGGTAATCACTAATAACCAAGAGATAGAATAGAGCCTATATCAGATTTCCCTGAAAACTCTTCTGCCAAGGAAATTAATCTAATTTTGTTTTAATTTAGGCACAGACAGATTCTTAGAAGAAACGGAAAAATAACCAAATTGTTTGCCAAAATAACATGAGATGGTTTCTAGCCTAGCTGCTAATATTGTTGTCCCAGGGAAAACTTTTGATAGGGCCCCATAGCTCACATCGCCTTCAGCACTATTTTCTAATTTTCTACTAGATTGGCTTGTTAAACCCTGATTACAACATCCAACTTCTTTCTAAGTCCAAAGTCTTAAATTTTTACATATTCTTTTAAAACACACTTTGGTAAGGCCTATCAGAACAATCTTGGTATCAACTTCTGTCTTAGTTACATTTTAATTTTTAGGACAAAACATCATGAAGGCCACTTTAAAAGGAATCATTTATTAGGGTCTTACTGTTTCATAGAGTAAGTCTATTACTATCATAGTGAGAAGCATGGCAGCAGGCAGGAGATATTTTTCTTCAAACTACTGCAGAAGTTATGCAAGAAGCTTTTAGAACCTCAGATACAATAGATATGTATTTTGTTTTGTTTTGTTTTTTAATATAGAGGGAGTTCACTATGCATATTAAGTTACAAGCAATAAATAGTCCTTCTGCTGTTGCCTCCTGATGTTAGGATTTAGATTTTTGAAAAATATTTCCATAAAATATTATTGACTATAGTGCATATTTTAATTCATTAGTTGCTAGCTTAGAGTCTATATTGGAAATATTAGGTCCAAAAGTTAAAGTGATTAAATAGCATATAAACTATGTATAATAAGAAATAAATGAGGAAAATGATAGCAATCATTTTATATATTACTTTTGATTGCCTTCAGAACTAGAAGTTGCTTCAATGGAATTCTTGTAAAATCTTGAGGATGATTTATATTTATTGGAAAGCTGGTAACATGTTACTTTTTTCATTTACAGTCTATTTTTATGTACTCCCCTAGGTGGTGAACATCTTGACATACACATCAAATATACCTTTCTGAAGAGGTTTCATCTACAGCATCTCTCAAATATCATGATATATTTATTGTTTCTGGAATATTATTTTACCTTTATTATCTCACAACTTGTATAGAAGACTTCCAAGGAATAGAAATGACCTGCTCTTGGCAAGTAATTGCCCAAAAAGTTCAATACTTTTGTTTTCAGTATACCTTGGACTCCTATATTGTTTGTTGCACATTATCTTTTATTGATATTTTAATTTGTAAATGGAAGGAACTTTTCTAAGTGGGTTATGTAGCTATTGTATGTAAACATTTTATGATACTTTGATTAATTGAATTTCCCTTCTATACCAGTTTCTTATCATTTGTGAGATGGCTTACTTGTCCTTTGAATAAGAACCTAAGATTTTAGAAAGGCCCCAGAGAATTTTATTTGGCACAGTGGTGTTCTCTAGAGGAGATTCTCTGGGTGCTATTTTTGCTGACATTACTGGTCTCTGTCTAGGGCAGGGATATGAGTCACTGGTTTTCTTTTTCTCCAATACTCCTACTGGAGACTTTGGTGCCCTTGTAACTGAATGAGTTGAGAAATGTCGTCTTTTCATTGATAAGGAAAGCTGTAGAGTTACTATCTTGTTGTGTGTGTGGCATCATATTTTTATTGATATCACTTTTCAGGTTAGTGAAAATTCTCACTGTTTCAAAGTGATTTTAGTTTATTCTATAGTGTTTTTTTTTTGTGTGTGTGGTTTTCTCCTTAAACTAAAGCAATGTGAAGTAGTGCTTATTTTAAATATTAGTTGTAGTTTCTAGACAATAAGCTACTAGTTAATTTGAAAACGACTATCTACGTTTCTTAACCTGTTTTAATAATTGTAAGAGTGAAAATAACTGCTAAAAGTTTTTAGTGTGTGGGTATATATGTCTGCATGTGTGTATGTGCATGCTAGGTGTCTGTAGAGGTCAAAAATTAAAGTCAGGATTATATAATAATTATTTCTTTGAATGCTTGCATTATTTACTAATACATTATTTAATAGGTGCCAGTAAGAAGGTTCAATGGAAAAAGCCAATTGGCAACTCCAGTTAGAGCACTTGAACCCAGGTTTTATACAAGACAAAATATAGCTGAGAACAAGACATTTCATGGATTATTTTTAATCTCATAAATTTGTAGTACAGCCCACATCTCCTTACTCATTATATTATTATTACATTTTAGCTATATCCTGAGTTACAGCCTGGGTTCGTTTTATAATGCTCATTTATTTTACATGCAGTATTGTTCTAGTTTTAATTGCAAGGTTAAATTAGTGTATTTCAGTTAGTCTCTCATGTTAACATTTTCTGAGCTCAGATTGATCATGACTCAGACACCACTACAACTTGTAAGTTTGTGTTAAGGACCACACAACTTTGTAAAACTCTAGATTTACAGCCGATATTTTTGAAACTAGGAATCTGTTCTTGTAGCACAAGAACACTTAAGACTAACTATTAAACTATGCCCCGATAAATAGTTGCAATACACCAATCTTGGACTATATTTAGCAGATAGTTTTTTAGTCCATAGCCTACTGTATAGGTCTAGTTTCATCCAGACAATATTTGGTAGATTTAAAAATAGAAAGTACACAAAGAATATCTTTTCTTGTATGAATTTTTGAATGCTCTACATCAATGGTTCTCAACCTATGGTACTAACACCTTTGTGGGTCAAACAAACCTTTCACAAGACCATTGGAAAGCACAGATATTTTACATTACAATTTATAACAGTAGCAAAATCATAGTTATGAAGTAGCATTGAAAGTAATTTGATAGTTGGAGGTCTGCACTATGTGAAGTGATGTATTAAAGAATTCTTGTATTATCCATTTTAACGTTAGATGTTTTATTTCATTATAATATCAACATCTATTGTGATTAAAGAATTCTGTGGTCATTCATTGCTAATCTGCTATTCCAGTTCTACAGCAGCTTATGATAGGAGATAAACTTTCATGGCATATATAGTAGTCAGTAACTTTCTTAGGTTTATATGAATGTACATGGACATTTTAGATGTAAGATTTTTATATTAATGATTTTTCCATTTAATATATCATAGTGGTTTATAGAGTTTACAAAAATTTGTTTTGCTCCTATGTGTGATGCTGTTGGTTATGCTGTATATAATTATATAACTATGATAATATTTTTGGGTTCCTGCTTATATTATAGTTTTGAGGTATGGTAATATTAGGTCATCATCTGTATATGCCTTTGGTTTCTGTCAATATTGTGAAGTTGCCTGCAAATATTTTCTGGGTTAAACCAGAGCAGTGGTATAATGAGAGTGCTAATTTTCATATATTTGTCTTTAATAAGTTTCAATGGCTTTGTAAATAATAGTCAATCTAATAGGTGAAATAATATTTTTAAAGCCTAAATTAAGCCTAATTTAAATACTTAATGGTCATGATTTTATAATACTAAATAGTTTTCTAGTTGTAAAAATAGCTTGAAGTTTCCAAATTTTGCTAAGTTTACATAGTGATACAGCTACGGTTACATAGTGATACCTTGTCTTAATGTTTGCATTTCTTCATAAATTGCTTGAGTATACACTTTTGTAACAAGATTTTTCTTTCTATTTTATTTTGTTGTAATTATAGAATCATATGCTCTTTATATAATCTGACTTACTCTCTGTATTCCTGTCACTTATCATTTTCCTTACTCTGTCCCTCCCTATTCTTCTAATCTTATATCTGTTTATATGTGTCACTTTGTTTTCTTAACTGTGTATTCATTTAAGATATGCTGATCAAATTGGCCAACATTTTTCTGTAGGTATTTTATAAAAGTGTGTTTTATATTCCGTTAAACATGGCTTATAATTTAAGAACTGGTGATTGTCTTGACTCTAATATTAATTATATTATAATATATTACAATGTAATATGTTATATATTATAATATTACAGTAAGGAGTATAGTATAGTATAGTATAGTATAGTATAGTATAGTATAGTATAGTATAGTATAGTATAGTATATAGTTATCCCCTAGATTTTTGTTTCTTTTCTAATGAGAGACAGAAAGGAGTAGTTTCATTTGGGAAGGGAAGTGGAGATAAACTGTGAAGAGTAGTGGGAGGGAAAACATAATTATGTTATGTGAGAGAATATCAATAAAAGAAAGCAATAAAATTTAAGACTATCAGATACATTATTTCTTGATTAAAAGTATGCCCTATGCATTGTTTATATTTATATTTCATTAGTTAGCTCGGTCTTATTTTATTTTGTGGGATCATACAGTATTTGCAAAAGCCATGTCTCTTTCATATTATTTAATCAGATTCAACTCTTTAGACTACTTTGGTCCTTCATGGCATTGACTTTGTTGAAAAATAGCACCTTTCAGGTTTCAAGAGTCCTCAGCTTCTGATTTTATTTCTTTGTAACAGGATTCAGGATGTATATTCATCTTAGGCTAATTTCAGAATGTGTGTTGTCTTCAATAAATCATGTCAAGTTTAAACGTTTATTGTCACAAAATGGATGATCATTAGCTTAATTAAAAGTGACAACTATCTTCAAAGTTAATGTTCTTTCTAAATAAACATTACATACAATGACCATTTGAAATTATATAGATCTCTTTATAATCAAACTTCATAACACTATCAATTTAAATATGCTCCTTGTATTTCTACTTTTGAATGCTACAAGAACATTTAATGGGAGATTTTCAGTGAAAATCTGGCAGAACTCTCCTATGAATAAATCTGAGCCAGGGCTTTTCTTATTTTTGTTTATCTATTTTTATGTAATATATTTTGATAACAGTTTTCACTATCCTAAATCCTCCCAGATCTCTTGCTATCAAATTGAGGTTGTTTCTCTCTCTTACAAAAGAAACAAGCCCAAACCAAAAATCATAACAAAAAAATAGATAGATAGAATCATGACAAAACAAATTGAAACAAATGCCACAAAAATTATTGTAGTTTTTGAAAAATAATTACTTATTTTTATTTCTAGCTTTTTAATTGTTTGAGACAAGGAATCACTATGTAACCTTAGCTGTCTTATTGCTCCCTATGTATGTTACACTGGCCTTGAACTCATAGAGCTTCACAGGACTTCCTCTGTCTCTGCACTGTTGGATTTAGAGGCAAATATCACTATAACTGTCTTTACTCTTTTTATTTTTAATCAGAAGGCTTTATTCTACTGTTTCATCATTTATTTCCAGTTTTTTAAGAAGACAGTCTCTTGGTTTAACTTTGGTAGTTTGGAAAAAATTATAAATTCACCCAGTTCTTTTGGATCTAGATTTTAGGGTCTGACATAATGGAACATATATTTTTAAAGTTGTCCCTTATATTATTCTTGACTTTTTTGTTGTTGTTTTTTATGTTTCCTTGATCTTTTCTGATTCTAGTTATTTGGGCCATCTCTTTCTTCTGTTTGTTAATTGGGTCCATAAAATTTGTACATCATTTCAAAGATTCATCTTAATGATTCACTGACCTATTATGTTTTTTCCCATTTCATACATTTCTGCTCTATTTTTATACTGTAAAATTAAATATTTAATTTTTGAGATATTATTTCTACTTTTATTTTTCTTACAATCCACTGTGGCTTATTATTGTTTCTTCAGAATCTTGAACTATATCACCTAGTCATTTGTCTGTGCTACTTTTAGTATCTTTTTTTTTGAGATATGGCCTTGTTGCCAGGTGTTACAAGGTTTTTCAAAACTGAGTAAACAGCCAGACAGGTTAGCACATAACTGTCATCCTAATGTGTGAAGGCAAAGACAGGAATACCATGAGTTTCATATATACCTGGGCTATATAGCTATACAAACCACCAACCAAAGAGTACACATGGAGCAACCCATGGCTCCAGCCACATATGTAGCAGAGGATGGCCTTGTTGGGACGAGAGACCCTTGGTCCTGTGAAGTTTTGATGCCCCAGTGTAGTGGAATGCCAGGGTGGGTAGGTGGGAGTGGGTGGGTAGCATAACACCTTCCTAGAAGCAGAAGCAGGGGGAGGAGGATGGAATAGGGGTTTTCCAGAGGGGAAACCCGGAAATGGATAACATTTGAAATGTAAATATAGAAAATATCAATAAAAGAAAAAAAGAAATGATGAAAAAATTTAAAAGCTGGTAAAATTTGACACCATTTATTCTCATCAGTTATATGTATAAGGTTAGATTATTCAGCATATGACATGTGTGTGTGTGAGAGAGAGAGTCACAGAGACACATAGAGAGACATATAGAGAGAGAAGAGGAAGAAGAAGAAGGAGGAGGAGGAGGAGGAGAGGAGAAGAAGAAGAAGAAGAAGAAGAAGAAGAAGAAGAAGAAGAAGAAGAAGGAAGAAGAAGGGGGAGATTTTTAGAGTTTGCTACTTCATTAATTCCTTAACGAAAACACTTGAAATAAGAAATTTGAGCTCCTGCTAGTTTAGAGATGGAAATAATAGTTGGTTAATAATAGTGTGTGAAGGAATTCCTTGTGATCATGGGCAAATATGAGATTTAGTGACAGTTAATATAAGAAGAGGAAAAACTGCTTGAAACACTACCATGGATGCTTTAGCATGAAGGTGTTGAGAAATCAGTCATTTCTTTGAATCTCTTCCTCATGTTAGTTTCTGCTTTTATTGTTTTTGTCTGCATTGTAGAATGTGAAGGCTCAGTTCTTTATTTTCCAGATTTACTCACTAAAAACAGAAAATCTGGTATATGCGGAGGTAAATCAAGAATAAAATTCAAAAGGAAATGAGATAGTAATTGAATTTTGTATGGCAATGAAAGACACAGTATACAAATATAGTTTACATCACTATTTTAGGTAAAAGTGTGTAGAGAGGGGAGAAAGTGGTCAAGTTTAAATCAGAGTATACTTGAATAAATGTATTGTTCTTTGATTATGTCATCTATATCATCTTAGCCCAGAAATATGCTCACAACTTATGAGGTTCTTTTAAAAAGTTACTTAGTTTTTCCATATAGAATTTTTCGGAGCTGGGTGGTGGTAGCACATGCCTTTAACCTGAGCCCTCAGGAAGCAAAGACACCAGATTTATAGTTCAAGGTCAACATAGTCTACAGAATGACTTCCAGACCAGCTAGGATTACATAGAGAAACCCTGTCTTTAAAAAACAAAATAATCAGCAAAGCAAACAAACAAACAAAAATAAAAGAACTTTGATCATGTTTTCCATTCCATTTCTTCTCCCAGATAGATCCTACCCTTATCCACGAAACATTATGACGTTCATCTCTGAATAGGTATGAAAGTAGTAGAGTATTACATGTGTAATATTTGACATTTCCTTCAGCATTCCATGTTGACATAAATAAATCACTGAGTATATTTGACATCACAGAATTCTAGTAATAATCTTTTAATATTCCAAAACTAATCTAATATCATTTTAATTTCAGTTTGCATTGTTTCTTTTACTTCTGGTATCCACTGAATAATATTTTTGACATGTGGTTTTTGCACTGCTTAGTAATATGATTTTTTTAGACAGTTTAAGAAGGTTTATTGAATAATAGAATTAATGAGAGGCCATACAAAATAAAAATTACCAATTTTAGTGGTAAGTGAGTAAAGGAGTCAAGAACATATGATGCTGGAAATCAAGGAAGTAGAGCAGGATAGAATCTACATAAGGAAGAGTTTGATAGAAATTCTAGTAGGTCAAGGTGAATTTTGTCAACCTTAGTTGAGAATATTATTGATGAAAGACAGTAAATAACAATACCATAAGTAGAGTTTGGAGAAAGTACGTGTGTGGAAAATATTCTTGTCAAATGAGTCAGGAGAAATGTGAACGATATTTCCAGAAATACATTATAAATTATTTTTTACTTAGTGACTTATAAATGAGTACCTATTTCTCTGTGTATCAAGATTTAGACCATGTTATATATGGTTTTTGTCTCTGAATGTACTTTTCCATTCATTTTATCTTTCATTTATTTACTTAGTTTTAGAAGACTAAAGATTTTGAGCTCCTATTACAGATGTTAGAGTCATTTAACTCTAGAAATATTAATCACATATTCTGCTTATTATCCTTTTTTATATTTGGTATTTGATCCCTACTGAAGGAGTCATTCTAGACCTATTTATACTCTTGTATTTTAAACATATTCTTTCTGGAAAGAGTTATTGTAGAGATGCTGGAAACAGGCCATTGGTAAGACAATGCAGAACGGAATGGCATTAAGAATACTGCTTTCTAAATCTTTAGAGCATACACTGTAGTTTAACATCTATATCTAACTTCACATCATTCATGTGTCACTTAATGCTATGTGTTTAATGTTATATTTGACCTAATCATTTTTAAAATTTACTTTAATTTTAATTTTATTTATTTGTATCTATGTGTCGGTATGTGTGTGTAAGTAAAGGTGCCTATGGAAATCAGAAAAGAATATAAGGACACTTCAATCTTGATAGCTGTGAGCTGGCCAACATGGGTGCTGAGAACTGATATCATGCCCTTTATAAGAGGAATGCTCTTATCTACTGACATACCTCTCCTACCCTGACCTTAGGTTTTAAAATTATTTGTCTAGGTATCTCACATTCCATGGTAGGCATTTCCTAAAAGTACTTTATTTTCATTTTA
Organism: Mastomys natalensis; assembly: GCA_021653895.1. NCBI lineage: Eukaryota > Metazoa > Chordata > Mammalia > Rodentia > Muridae > Mastomys > Mastomys natalensis. The sequence continues at coordinate 272,401 of JAJTUV010001665.1, forward strand.
TGAGTCAGTTCATGTATTTTTTATTGGAATTCAAGAAGTACTGAAAACACATCTACTGATTTATGACAGATCAGAATATACTTAGCAGGTCAACTTGGCACACGCTTTTAATTCCAGCACTCCAGAGGCAGGCAGATCTCTGTGAGTTTGAGGCCAGCCTCGTCAACATAATGTCCAGAATAGCTGGGGTTACAGTCTGTCTCAAATAAAACCCCAGAAAATAGTTATAAATCAGATACAATTTGTCTTAGTTTGGATTTTATTGCCATGAAGAGACAACATGAACAAGGCAACTCTTATAAAAAGAAAACGTGCTGGGCGGTGGTGGCACACGCCTTTAATCCCAGCACTTGGGAGGCAGAGGCAGGCGGATTTCTGAGTTTGAGGCCAGCCTGGTCTACAAAGTGAGTTCCAGGACAGCCAGGGCTATACAGAGAAACCCTGTCTTGAAAAACAAACAAACAAACAAACAAACAAACAAACCAAAAACAAAAACAAAAAAAAAAAAAAGAAAACGTTTCATTCAGGCTGCCGTAGAGTTTCAGAGGTTTAGTCCATTGTCAATCATAGTTTGAAGCATAGCAGCATGCAGCTAAATATCTTCTGAAGGTAGCAGAAGGAGATTGTGTGCTACATTGGGTGTAGCTTGAGCATAGGAGAATTTACAGCCTGCCCGCACAGTGACACCCTTTCCAAGAATGCCATACTCATTTCAGCAAGGCCATACCTTGTTGGCCAACCCCTATGGCCCAATCATTCAAACATCAGTCTATGGGGGCCACAATTATTCAAATGAACAAACCATATGACAAAGGAAATGGGGTTGTTTGTCCACAAGAGAAAGAATGTTCTTCCTTTAGGAAAACTTTAAGAGCCTAGTAACACCAAAATGTCACACAAGCAGTATATAACCAATTGGGTACTGTTATATGTATTTTCTTCCATTGAGTCTATTGGCATCTCATGAACTATTCTAAACAAACTTAACATTTTCCTGCTATTACCTTTGTAAATCTTGATTTGTTTATTTCAATTTTGAATAGTACCAGGTTTACTAAAACATTTCTCATTCATTTCTCATTATCTTCATTGATAATACTGTATGGAATCCCATACATATCCTTCCTATATCTAGTGTTGAAATTCTGGTTTGGGGATATTTTGCTGGGTTGGTATAATTGGGTGAGATATGTTGAACAGCAGTGAGACATAACATACAGGAAAGATCAAGATACCTTAACATAAATAATAGTAGGTATTTATTAATTTTTGTATTTTTACTCCTTCAAGTTTTTAAACATTTGCATTATTATGTAGTATATTGTCTCCTTTTTTTCAAAAGAAATACCATGAGCTCCTATTTGACAGGGATTATTTTCTTTCTATTATCTAACACTATAATTTCCAAAGGAAAGATTTTGGTTAAAGTTTACTAAATAAATTGATGAAAGAAGGAGTGAAGAAAAACTTTGTGAATTATACTATATCTGTACAAGACAGAGTTATATTTTGATAGAAATGTAATTATTAAAAATGTACTTATAGTCATTTAGTAGTATGCATATTTGATAGGATTTCAAAGAGCATGCAAATCATAGTGTTTTTTTCCTCTGCAGTTTTATTTCTATAGTTGTTCAGTGAATTGGTGTCTAATTCTTATTTGTTTACAATTCCATCTTTTCCAACACCTCTGAGCATTAGTAGAGAATTGCAAGAGTTATCACAGAAGACACTTTGAGTTTTTCCTCAGATTTATTGAGGTTGTCAGGAAAATGTTTCTGGGAATGTTGTGAAACAATGAAAGTGTAGTGGTATTCTTGCTGCTCCCATAGATACTTTTAAAACAATTGTGGGAAATTTGAATGCCTAGTTTTAGAATTTAGATCTTATTAAAAATTTAATGTTTCTGATATTTTCCAATTTGTAAATGTACTTAAATATTAATTTATTATTTATTGAAAGAAATCTTGTATTATAATATTTCAGATGATATAGTTCATCCTTACTCTCTCATACCCACTCTGCTTTTCCCTTATGTAATACACACTGGTCTTGTAGCCAAAACTGTTGTCTTCTCTCCCAAGTGTTAGGATTGTAAATGTGTGCCAGCATGCTTTCCTCTAAATTTTTTGGGTATAATTATGTTTTGTTATATTTAATATTTTTTTCTATAAGATTGGCTAGGTCACACTGTGTAGACCAAAGTGGCATGGGAGTTTCTCTGTAGACCAAGTCGACATCAGACTCATAGAAATGTGCCTACCTCTGCTTCCAAATACTAGGCTTGCAAGCATGGACCACCAGTCATCTCTTTTATCCTAATATTCCCTTTTAAAATTCAGTATTGAAACATACAATTATGGTTAAATTTCCTATAGCACTTTAAAGGTAATT